>CM076089.1:32620598-32780117 GCA_038088585.1 Chrysina gloriosa
GTTTCATACGCATCCTCATCAATAAGATGTAGTAGAATCGCCTTCTTTCCGTTTTCATCTGTGATGTTCATAGCTATTAGATAGTTTTCTAGTCATTGAAGTCATTTTGTCCATCTCTCCCCGATGTTGGTGATATCTGACCTTATTTCCAGCGGTGGTATACTTGGTAACATCTTCATGATGTTTTCATCTTGCATTCAATGATTTCTCCTCGTCGCCAAAATGTAATGTGATATAAATGACACAATCTGTTAACGATAACGGTAACAACAACAATATATTTTACCTAGTATACCCATCACTAATCTGCTATTCGTTCTATCTACATTTCACGTATTATACGGTTACAATCTATACTGTTCAATCGTTATATTAAATACATACTACACACCCATACCTTAATATATAAAATTCTCGTGTCACAGTGTTTGTAACAAAACTCCTTCGAAACGGCTTGACCGATTCTCATGAAATTTTGTGTGTGTATTCAGTAGGTCTGAGAATAGGACGTAAACTATTTTTCATACCCCTAAGTGATAAGGGTGGTCCACCCCAATTTTTTAAATTTTTTGACAAAATTTTTTATTTTAATTTTTTATGATTCGGCGTTGAAAAATACATACAACCTTAAATTTTCACCCTTCTACCACCAACCCCTATTTTTTAATAGCGATATTAGTACTTTAATAATTTTCTATTCTCGGCGGTCGATAATTGATCAGTTACCACTCGAACAGTTATTCCCGCCAGGCATCTACCGGTGTCACTTCTTATCCCGTAAACAGCACAGAGTAGGAAAGCCGGTCTCCTGTTTTCTCACACAATAGGCTTTGTCTCACTCACTAAAGGGCATAAACCGTTTTCGGCCGTTATTATTGATTGTGCGTCGTTCGTAGCAGTGACGCTTATACGTACCATTTTACTTTCTCAGTGCAACTTTCATGTTAAGTACGCTACCGTCCATATATATGGGAACGACAATAGAAAGTAAAGAAAATCATAGAAATAGTAATACTAATATCTTCAAAGTTTATATTATATGTTACAATTGTAATTCGTAAATTTATAGCGCAGTTTAACTAAACCATCCCCTAATATGGTACACTTTATAAATAATTTGCATTCTACGACCATTGCTTTATTTTACATTTTACGATACCTGGAACTGTATTAATCCCTACAGTAATAAGATTAAAATAAATTTTAGGAACATTTTTCGCACTGTAAGACGAATAGATTCCAACAAAGAAATTATAAAAATATCGGAAATTGTATGCAAGTATTTCAAATAAAGCGTCAGTTTAAAATTTGTTATCTTCCATGTCAGATCGTCGTTAAAAATGCCAAAACGAGAAGAAATATCAATTGAAAAACGTTCGGATATTATAAAATTACGTGGCGAAGGATATTCAATAGCACAAATTGCTAAAAAGTGAAGCTATCAAAGAACGGAGTATTCAGTACTCTTAAGAAAATGTGGGAAACAGGTTCACTTCGGAATAGAAAACACTCAGGGTGAAAAAGAGCAACAACAGCCGCTGAAAATCAGTTTATAGTAATAGTAACTTCGAAACTAAACAAAAGGTTTCTCACCGTCCCAGAAATCACTCGGTATCTGAATATTTCGAGAAATCCACCAATCCACCAATATCTGTCACACTGTCTGACTTCTTGCAGCAGGGCTAAGGGGAAGAATAGCTACCAAAAAGCCATTGCTGAAACAGCAAAACAAGAAAAAGAGACTGGAATGAGCCATTGAGCATGGCACATAACAATTGGACGCTTGAGCAATGGCATAAGGTGTTATGGACCGACGAATCCAAATTCCAAATCTTTGGTTCAAAACGTCGATCGTTTGTGAGGCGGTAGACTGGAGAAAGAGCAAGCAAACAATGTCTGGTACCTACAGTGGAAGTAGTGTGATGGTTTGGGGTTGTTTTGGTGGTGCAGCTGAAGGCGATTTGGAAAAATAGAGGAGATTCTGGGTAAGGAGGGTTATCTGCATATCTTACAGGAAAATGCTGTGCTAAGAGAGGAAAGATTATATGGCCAAGGTTTCGTTTTCCAAGAAGATAACGACCCCAAACATTCATCTTGTTTATGTAGAACTTATTTGATGTCTCTTGAGGAAGAAGGCAAGTTGATACGAATGATATGGCCACCTCAATCTCCCGATTTGTCGCTAATAGAGCTAGTGTGGGATGAATTGGACCGCAGTATTTGAAAAAAGGGAATTAGCAGCATACGAGATGTTTGGGAGAAGCTCCAGGTAGCATGGACCGAAATTACAGGCGATTATCTGGAGTCTCTGATTAGAAGAATGCCAAGAATATGTGCCGCAGTTATTAAATATCGCGGTGGGCATATTGA
Source organism: Chrysina gloriosa (assembly GCA_038088585.1). NCBI lineage: Eukaryota > Metazoa > Arthropoda > Insecta > Coleoptera > Scarabaeidae > Chrysina > Chrysina gloriosa. Next base: position 32,622,969 of record CM076089.1, read on the forward strand.
CGAAAAATCAGTTTAAATTTTATTTTGTAATATTGTGTGCTTCTTTTTGTTATTAAATATTGTTTCCGCAATGTCAAAAATATATTAATAAATATTACTACAAATCTACTCTATATTTCTGTTCAACTCAACGAACACGTCAATTTTGAAATCGTTCCTATATATATGGACGGTAGTGTATATTCTCATAGTAAATGTATCATCAATTTGCAGCGCTATAATTATTTATTCCCATTTTGCTCAAGATAGTTCTCACGTTCAGTTAATTAAGTGATCTCATATAAATCAATAGCTTTCAACACGTGTCACGAGCTCCCGCCAACAACAACCATTGTGTTACCTGTATAAACCATTCCAGAATATTTTTTATTTGACTACCAAAATATTCACCAGAAATAATTTATATGGCAAAACAACGGTTGCCGGGTCAGCTAGTATGACATAATAAAAACTAAACAAAATAATTTTAACATTTAGTAAGAGTTATATTATGAAAATTACACTTTTTAATCTTTGTTTTTAATTAAATATCACTCTCAATAGAAATAATTAAATGTATATATACAGCTCTCGCAATATAAGTTGGCGAAGGGTGGGAGTGAGTTCGCGCAGATAGAGGACGGATAGATTGACTATCATTCGTCCTGCAACGTAATAGTAATTCCTATGCACTATCTGAATCAGACGGGTGGGAGGTACGTGTCCTAAATACGTTTACGGCGCATCCCCACCGCTCGCCAACTTATATTGCGAGAGCTGTACATATATATTTCGTGACCTTCTTTAATTATACTTATCTAATATGATAGTTCTCTACCACAATTAGGTTAATTAAACAAGACTGATTGAAAATATAACAATCATTTCAATCAGTCTTATTTAGTTGACCTAATTATGGTAGAGAGCTATCATATAAGATAAGAATAGAAATAATTGCAAGATTCAGTTTTGAAAATAATCTCTACCGTAGGTACTAAGATTGGAATTGTTAATTAAATGTGTAAAGCAATGTAAATGGTAGGAAAGGAGTGAGTTTACATGTTGAAAATGATAGAACTTAGAGTTTCAACCGGTGATGCTGCAGTTTCTTCAAGACTTTGCAAAAACTTCACGCATAAGTGCTATACTATCAGATAACCAAATAATTTGATGCGGCTTTTATGGTAAAATATAAAATATTTATTAAGTAACAATAATACACTATTATTCATCAAAGTAATTACCATCACACTCAATGATCTTTTTCTAACGTGACACCAATTTTCATATGCCGGTATCCTAGAAATCTATGGATTTTGAATTAAAAAATTGTCGGATACTCATTTGTTACATCAACTCAAGTTTTGAACTGTATATGCTTCATATAGTGGTCAAGAGACAAAAAGGTGGTAATCACTCGGGGAAATGTCAGGAGAATATCGTGGGTGTAGTAACGTTTCTCAGCCAAGAAATTTTTTCCTGGGTCAGTTTTGCGGTATGCGGCCTGGCGGTTACCTGTAAGAATACCACTGTCTTCCATTGGCCAAAGAAGGCTGCTTCTAAACGAGTGCTGCTTGTACTCGCTGAAGTTGTCACAATACAAGTAAACAATGACGGTATGACTCCTTTCCAAAAACTCATAATGAACGATTCCTTTTGTTGTCCACCAAACACACATTAAAATCTTGTTTGGGTGCAAGAAAGCTTTGGGAGTGTGTGATACCGAATCAGTAGGTGACAGCCGATGATACGAACGCTTAGAATTTGAGTAGAAAATCTACTTTTTGTCGCAGGTTAACAACCGATCAAGAATTGGTTCATTATGGTTGCGTGAAATGTTTGCCGAGCAAATGGTAAGACGACTTCATTTATTATCATTTGACAATTCATTTGGAACCCAGTGGCTTAACTTCCACCTCTTTTCTGGCTGATGAAGGTGCAAATGCAAGGTTTCATCACTCACCTTGAAACTTTCTTCAAGCCCTAAGCACGCTGTACTGGAATTTTCCTCCACAACCTGTTGAATATCCCCGTTGTTAATGATCTTCGGTCTCCCAGAGCGTGTTTCATCGGTCAAGCTGAGATCTCCCGAAGAAAAATTTTTGAACGGCAAAGGTCTCCAAACTACAGCCCGGGAGCCAAATCCGGCCCTCCAGTGTCATCAATCCGGCCCGCGACAGCTAATAGCTTATTGTTGTTGTGATAAGTTGGATAAAAAACACAGAATAATAATAACTCGGATTTATTTACTTGAAAATTAAAACGGTGTTGGCCCTTAGAACTCACTGAAGTAATCAGTATGGCCCCAAGGCTGAAAAATTTGGAGACCCCTGATTTACGGCATCATCTCTAAATGCGGTACAGATTTTTCGCGCCGCCACTGCAGCCTTGGTACCAAGTTTATACTCCTACAGTAAACAACGTCGAATTAAAGTTTTATTCATCCGCATGATTTACCGATATCTAAACAATTTTCTTCCAAAATCTTTAATGAAAATGTTGTTAGTCCTTCTCTGGTAATATCTGGTGCAGGACAAAGTACTAAAAACCTTTTTCAATAAATTAAGATACCTAATAGCCTCATACAAACTGATATTTGCTCTGGATGGCTTGGAAAAGGTGTACAATCAAGCAGAAGAGTAATACTTGTTTAATTTATTTTTATATTATTTCCTAATAACTTGTGCTTAATTTTGTCTCCAAGGTAATAAGGCGTATTTTTTTGTTGAAGTTCTCGGAACAACGATGTACATTTCAGAAATACATATTACTTTTTCGTGAAGTTTTAAATACTTAAGTGGTTCCGGTCACTAAATCAAGAACTACTCAATTTTACGTTGCTTCTAATCATTAAGAATTGTGCAACAACCTTACTAAAGATAGAAGAGTGAGTCAATAATCCGATCGTGAATACAATTTTGCATGCATTTTGCGGTTTCGTGGATATTAAATGCGCGAAAAATTGTGATTATGCAATAAAAAATATTAAAAGCAAATATTTGTTTAATATCAATTTGGTTGTCTCAGAGCAAATTATTTGATTTAAAGGAAAAAGACAAATATTTCTTAATAAATTAATCATTTTTATTCCAAAAAGAAAATGTGTATTTGCATAAATTTCATTTTTACGCTGGAACTTGTTCTTTCCTTTTGTATACATATATATAAATATTATATATATATATATTATATATATATATATTATGTATATATATATATTATATATATATATATTATATATATATATATATTATATATATATATATATTATATATATATATATATTATATATTATAATAAATTTTGAGGCCACTCAAACAACGCGGAAGGAATAAAAGTTATCAACAAAATAATTAAAATAATGGATAGTATAAACTGCCCCGGTTGGTCTACGTTCCTATTGACCTTCAGCCCCAAAAGTTCCTCCGGGCGGCCGGACTAGCCAGGGAGACGGGGTAGGTCTCGATAACTAAACAGATTGAAGAGAGGGCGCCACCACGTTACGGCCTCTCGCCCGGGACTTCCAAACGCAGAAGGAAGTGGGGAGCAGGAACTCACCAAATAAACTACTATCCTTCTTATGATCAGGGAATATCTAATCAAAAAAACGCGATGTGTACTATTAATTCCTCTGACGAGCGTCGTTTATTATTAAATTCAGCTAGCAGTAAATTTAGCTAACAGTCGACGCAACAACAAAAAAAAAACTATATTATATCTTCAATCACGAAATTCAAATATGGTATGTTTAAACAATTCAAAATTCTCATATAAACCTGATAGTCGTCGACGTCGAGACGTTCGCGTTGTACAAAAGTTCTTTACAATTATTATTCTATTGAATTGAAACCAACAATAAAAAAAAACAACAAATGGCGTTCTTACAATGTAAGCGTTATTCTGTCTGAAATAAGAGGTTTAGCATCCTCGTTTTCAAGAAAAATAAAATAAAAGGAGAGGGAAGAAAAAGGGAGAAGGAGAAAAATACGTAGGCGAAGCTGGTACTTAGCTGCGTGACGCTGTGAGGCGCTGCGAGACGGACGTAACGGGTAGCTCCTTCTCACCCTCGACACGGCCGGTCCCAAAAAATACTTCCAACCTCCCTACTTCTGCTAGGATAGGTAGCGAAAACGTAGACGTAGACGAAAGCGAAAACGAAACAAAAAAGGTAGACGAAAATCCTAAACGGAAAGCCTAAACGAAAACGAAAAAAACAAAATCACCAATAAGGACAACAGTATTTAAATAACTCGAAACATACCTAAGATCTTGGGCGGCTAGAGGATATTCTCCCCGCACGTGGCTTTTTAACAGGTTAAAATCCCCAGTGGGTATAATTTGGCGTTCCAACAATAATTCCTCCAAAATTATGAAATCGTAATTTCGCTTGTCTTTAAAATATCACCGGTGGAATCCTCACCAGCAAAATATACAATCCTTCAACAATTAAATCAAATAGATGAGGTTTCCAGAAAAGAAAGTGTACGACTAACCTGTTATAATCTCAACTACACACGGCGAGTGAGTGGGACGAGAAAAACCAAAACAGACCTATATATAAGCTCGTTATTGAGCAAAAGCCAAAAATCCAAGGATTGATGATTGAAAAGGAAAAGAAAGCACAAAACGGAAGAGAATCATCAATAACCAGAAATACGACTTCAAACTAAACTTTCACAAATTAAACAAGAAGTTAAGAGCAATTAAAATAAAATTACAGATTCCGACAACAACAAAGTTCCAGAACGTAGCGCTGTACGCGCCATTAAAAGAAAGGAGTGTCGAGACACCAGAAAATCGAGAAATACAAACATGGTCAAAAATAACGTAACAATTCCTCCTCTACTAAACGAAGAAATTTACCCAGTAAATTTCTGATCTGGGACACCAACTTGAAAATCACTACAATCATGGCGGAGGCGCCAGGAATGTTCTACCAAGGAAAGGAGAAGGAAAGGAGGAAAAAATATGTACAGCTCTCGGATGCGGTCTTACGACAAGCTGCCCTCTATCACGAGGTCGAAAACTAAACCAAAAGTCTCTAAAGAAAGCAACCTTGAACAAAAAATAAAACGCAAAAGGCATTAACCTACTCCATGTAGGTGTCGTTGAAACGGGGATTACAAAACTACCATAAATACAAAATTATACTTATTCGACCAAAACCATATTCTTGATGTTACGCCAAATGAAAAGTCTTCCAGAAAGAAAAAAAGGTAGAGAACAATACTATAAGAACTAAAACTCGAAGTTCGGAACCCATAGGGCGAAAGTAAAAATACAACCAAGTGAAAACCCAATAAGATCCCAAACGAAACCCTATTCTCAACGATTAAAGTACAAGTGGATCAACCACACCTGCACACGTGACGGCTTGATCCAACTACCACGGGATCCTTCGGCAAATCGGCCGGCAAACAAGGAAATAAAGGAACCAAAAGAAATCAAAAGGAAAAAATGGGATAAAGGAACGTTACTAAATCAAAGGAAGCACAGGAACGGAATATGGATAAATAAGGAAAGGTTAATTACCAATCACAAAGTACAACTGCGACCAATCCACCAGACCCCAAACGAAGAGAAAACGTAGGGTACCCACCCCTAAACAAAAAAACGCGAACTGTAGAAACTGTGGCCAAAAAAAAACGAAATAGTGACAAGGTTTATAGTCCAGGGTGGCCCACACCCAGACTGAAAAGCTGAAGGCTAAGGCAAAAAGACAAACACCAATGAGTATCAAATCCTACACCCGGAACAAAAAACGCGAGTCAAAACGAGGTAATGCCGGATTCAGAACCTTGAAGACCCTAAGTGAAGCAGAACGGCCTTTATTGGATTGCAACACGGCCTTCAAAAAAGGTCAAAATCGGTAGGAATAACAAAAGTCAAAATCGGTAAAAAAGATATCAAAAGCCAAAATCGAGAACGGTAATCGAATGCCAAAATCAAGAACAATCGTAAAAAGGCAAATCCGCAAAGCGATAACGAAAGTTCAAAATCCGAACGATAACGCAATATCAAAACCGATAAATGATAGCAAAACTCAAATCCGCAAAACTATAGCGAAAATCCTAAATCGGAAATACAGCGACAAGTCAAAATCGGAACAACTCGAGCGATGAATGGTATACGTTTATTAACGATCTTCTGGCGTATTATCGCCCCAACCAGGTGGGCAATGTATCGGTGAACAACACGGAGGAGCAGTGCGAATGGCACACAATACCTTTGGAAGCAACAAATCCCAATCACGCTGATTGTCAGAAACATACGATATTAACATGGTCTTAAGGACCCTATTCACCCGTTCGACGGGGTTCGCCTGAGAATGGTAATACGATTTATACGCAGTTCTGATCTTATGGGTACGCATAAGCTGTTGGTATTCCCTTGACCGAAATTGGACTCCATTATCCGAAATGATAGTGCGAGGAACACCAAAAATGAGGAAAACGTTATCCTCGAGAAAACGCACAATAGATGCAGCGGCGGCCCTCCGTTACGCAAAAGTCAAAGTTAACTTAGTGAAGCAATCAGCTACGACAAGAATGTAACTAAAACCTCTCTTAGTCCGTGGCAAAGGACCGACAATATCAACGCTCAATACTTCCCATGGTTTATCTATACGACTATGGCTGTCCGTGCGCCCAGGTGGCTTACGCTGTTCGGGTTTAGACTTGATATAGGTTGAGCACTGCCTAACATACTTCATAACGTCACACGACATCTTAGGCCAATAATGGTTTTCTGCGATACGGCCGAGAGTTTTATGTATTCCGAGGTGACCGCTAGTCGGAACATCATGACAAGAATGAATGAGCTGTCGACATTGATCTTTAGGAACTACAATTTTTTCACGCGTCGCAATCTTTGAGGAAATAATTGCGAGATCGTTTGACATACTTGCAGAGTCGATTGTTAATTATCTGGTAGGCCGGATATTTATTGGGCTCAGCGGTAACGCGACGCATGTTAAGATACCATTTATCAGTAGTCGTGGTCTCGACCGAAATATTATTTACGACGGGAACAGATCGTGGAGAGCATCCGGAACCACATGATCTTTGCTCTTACGATGGACGATATTGAAATCGTACTGCTGTAATCGCACGGACCAACGAGCTAATCGACCAATAGGAGCGTTCAGTTTATTCAGCCAACACAACGAATAATGGTCGGTAACGACGGTGAAAGAAGAACCTTCGATATATGGTCTTAATGTTTCGATCGCCCACAAGACAGCTAAGCATTCCCTCTCAGTCGACGAATATTTTCGCTCCTGAGGGGTTAGGGAACGGCTAAGATAACAGATAACTTTCTCGACAGCCTGTATATTCTGCGTAAGTACAGCACCCAAACCAAAATCTGAAGCGTCCGTCTGAACGGTAAACTTCTCCTTGACATCGGGATATGACAAAACCGGCGCGGACACCAAACGGTACCTAATATCTTGCCACGCCTTCACACAAACTTCGTCCCAACGGAAAACCCTATTCTTGCGTAGCAGACTGATAAGAGGTCCGATAACGGTAGCAAAACCGACGCACTTCAGAAACATTTTTCGATGTAGATATCCGCAAGATAGCTTGAACCTTGTCAGGGTCCACCAAAAGACCCTCTCTATTAACGACATAACCGAGATAACGATGTTCATCTCGACAAAACCTATACTTATCGCGGCTCAAAGTCAAACCAGTCTTCTCCATACGCATCAATACTTCGGAAAGAACTGCAAGATGTTGTTCAAAAGTCTGTATAACTATGATAACGTCATCCAAGTAAACAAAAACGTGGGGTTCTAGCTCTGGGCCAAGAGCTTGATCGATAAAACGTTGCCAGGTGGCGAGTGCATTATGTAAGCCAAACGGCATACTGCTTAGACGATTCAGCGACGGGGATCTGCCAATACGCCGACTTGATATCTAACGACGTCAAATACTTGGCGTCACGAAGTTTATCAAGAGTATTCGTTACATACGGTAACGGATACGCGTCGCGTTCGGTAACTTGATTGAGCTTACGATAATCGACGCAAAAACGGTAAGTTTTGTCTTTCTTGGGAACCAAAAGGATCGGGGAAGACCAAGGACTAGTAGATCTTTCTACAACACCCAACCTGAGCATCTTGTCCAACTCATAATCGACAACCTTCTGTAATGCGGGAGACGTCGTGTAATAACGTTGTTTAATCGGGCTACTTTTCGCCACGATTCGATGTTCAACCTGAGATGCGCAACCTAACTCATTCTCACGACCTTTCGAGAAAGCTTGATCGATTAATAACTCCAAACGCGCAGTTTGTTGCGCCGTAAGATGCGCCAAATGTTCCACACCATTCACGACAACACCAGCCGAAAACACCCATTCGCCTCTACGGAGATCAGGAACAATACCCATCATTCCCCAAAAATCCAAACCAAGAATAAGCAAATGCGGTAAGTCCGGTATAACCAAAATATCAAACACTTTTTCCCGATCACGTAATCGGATTGGTACAGAAACTTCACCCAAAGAGGAACATTTCGCGCCATTCGCGACAGTACATGTCGATAACTCAGGTTTCAAGCAAACTCCTAGACGCTGTAAAAGAAATACAGACATGGTCAAAAATAAGGTAACAGTCGATATGCTACAGCTCCTCCAAATTATTTCATCCTGGTGAAGTCATTGTGCTACATTTGTCTTAATATCTGTTACACAAACATTACACTTGTTATACTTCGGTCATATAATTTTTAAATATATACCCAGCAACGTAAGTTAAAACAGTATAATCTGTTGGTTTGTCTTTTTGTGCGATATAGCTGTTTTCACTTGTATATGTTCCGAAATGATAGATTTATGGACATCATAAAACCACATTTAATAAATATAGGTATATTTTCAAAATAGAAAAAATAACTAGTTTAAATATAAAGAAATGTTGTCTATACTATAATTTTCCTTCGCTTTTCATTTGTAGTTCTAAATACAAAATTTTAGCTTTCGGAGACAAATCTCTCTTGTGTGTTGTGTTACAATATCTGCTGATACTAATCAAAACTAATATTAAAATGAAAATTACATACACATGAAAATATATAACGGATGGCGCAAAAGTAATGTCATAGTGTGAATGTGCCTCAATTTTTGCAAATGGCGCAAATGTTATTGTGCTGTGACATCTATGTTGTAGACAGATAGATAATTAGTTGACAACAAGCAATGGGGCGATATACACCTGAAGAACGTGGAATTATTGTTACTGCTTATTTGACCAATTTTCGGTGGCCGATGGAACCACCGTAACCGTAACTGGTGAGCGTTACAGGCAGATGTTAAACGAGTTTTTTCCGCCAGTTGCTGAATTGGGTCTCGAGCATTGTTGGTTCCAATAGGACGGAGCAACAGCTCGGGCAGCGATGCAGATTTTGACACACCAATTTCCAAGCCGAGTGATCTCCGATTTTGGAGAACTGGCCGTCCAGATCGCCCGATCTAATCGCGCCAGACTTCTTCCTTTGGGACTTTTTGAAATCTCGCATTTACCACAACAAACCACAAACCTTGCAAGTCTTGAAAGCTAATATTGAAGAAGAAATCGCCAATTTGGAGCCAGATGTTTTGCGAGTAATAATTCAAAATGCCGTAAAACGAACACAAATGTATATCAACTCGGGAGGTGGTCATTTGACCGATATAATTTTTCAACTTAATGTCATCAATTTTACGAGCGATTGCGATTCTGAGTCAGTGTCGTTTTGAGAGTTCGGGTATGATCGTTCAGACGACGACAAATGTACTTAACTAAACAATTTTGGTTCATTTCAATCATATTTCAATTAAAAGCTGACATTTATAAAGTAGTAGATGTATGTGGCAAGTCGAAATTTGAAACTATTGGAGTACGCTTATTGCTAGTTCGTTTTCGTTTTTCATAAAATGTAATATTATTTCTAAATGGGCTCTACATATTGAAAGCCATTTACAAAAAACAAATATAAATGTTGTAATTTTACAAAAGATTGATATTTAAAACTTACTTTAAGATAGATCACTCCAATTCTACACAATTCGATTAAGGTGTTCAATATTTTCAGTATACATACAGCTCTCGCAATATAAGTTGGCGAGAGGTGCGGATGCGTCGTAAACGTGTTTAGGACACGTACCTCCCACCTGTCTGATTCAGATAGTCCATAGGAATTACCATTGTCGTATCAATATGAGTTCCGTAGGTGAAGGAAAAGTGATAAATAGTCAAGCGCGGGAAATAGTTTTTAATGTGTATAATTATTTTTTGGTTTAAAAACGGCACAACGGTCCTTATCAGATATAAAAGAATGTGTTTCGAATGCAACCGGTATATTTATAAGAAGTATCGAGCGAATTGTTCAGGAAGGCAAAGCCGAAAGTACTCCCGGAGAAAATAAATTTCGCAATGCAGGAAAAAAGCGACAGCGGCGTTGCTCTGTTACACAGTTGCCGGAATACAAAATTAGGGAGCTGCGTCACATAATTTATCATTTTCACCGTACAGGAGACTGTCGTGTTACTATAGGAGCTTTACATAAGAAGGTGAGTAAAGAACTAGAATGGGAGGGCTCAGAAACTTCGCTGCGAAAAATTGTGAAAGATATGGGATTCAAATTTAGGTGTACACAAAATAATAGAAAAATATTAACCGAACGAATAGATATTAGGTCACGAAGAATAGATTATTTACAGAAAATAAAATTTTTTAAACAAAACAAAAATCCCATAGTGTATAATTGACAACAACATTGAAACATATATTTATAGTGGTCATACTTCATCGAAAAATTGCAGCGATAGAAGTGCAAAAGGTCTTGTAAAAAATATATCTAAAGCGCAAAGACTAATTATAATACACGCGGGCGGTAGTATGGGTTTTCTTCCAGAGTGCTTACTAATATTTAAATCTGGCTCAAAAAGTGGTGATTACCACGACAATGTGAACACCGAAAATTACGGAAAGTGGGTAAATGAGAAACTAATTCCAAATCTGTGGTTGTCATAGATAATGCTCCCTACCATAATGTTCAAGCAAACAAAGCCCTTACATCTGTCAGTAGGAAAATAGAAATGGTTCAATGGTTGACAGCTAAGAGGACACCAATATGTTGAAACCACAATTATATCATATAGTCAAGTCACATAAAGAACGCTATGTTACTTATAAATTTTATGAATATTTTGAACAGAAGGGGCATACTGTTTTAAGGTTGCCTCCATATCACCCAGACCTCAATCCTATTGAGATGGTATGGGCACAGATTAAGAATAATATGGGAGCAAGAAACGTCACATTCGAATTAGAAGAAGTAAGGAAATTAACAGAGGAAGAGTTTTCAAAAATATGAATGGAGGACTTGCAGAAACGCTGTGAGCATGTCATGAAAGTAGAAGAAGAATATTTACAGAATGAGATCCTGGTTGAGGAACAGCTTATTATTAATTTAGATGAAGATAGTGATGATGAACTATACTTCGATAACAGTGATTAGTTTAATTTTCTTTTAATTCGTTCATTTCGTAATTCCATTAAATTTTCATTAATGTTGACTAATAATTATTATACTCTCAGATAACTCCCTTAACGACATATAAGTTCATAAATCAAATTACCTGTATAATATACTTAGGGATTAGGACACAAATTGTTTTAAAAAATAAACACATTACGATCACTAGTAAATTAAAAAGCAATTATGTTTAAAAAGAAATTGTTTGTATTTTTAAATATAAATTTAATTAACAATTAGAAACCTTCAGGTACGCCACTGATACGGGAACATTGCAGGACGAATGATAAGCAATCTATCCCTTCTCTACCTGAGCGAACTCACTCCCACCCTTCGCCAACTTATATTGCGAGAGCTGCCATAGAACTCGTACAATTTGCTTAACTTACGAAAACGTTTCTGTTTTATAACAATACAAAAGAGGTGGGAAAAATGCAATTAATATTGCGTTAATAATATTGGCTAAAATTAGAAATTATTTACATCATTTGGCAGTTAACACTCATTACAGCAGGAGGTACATTAATTAGGTAATGAAATTCCACTTAAAATTACGAGCAGCAACCCGACTTATAACATATAAGTAGATAACATTAAAAAGGGATCAGAATTCAAAAACTTCCTTTAAAACTAATATTATAAAATTAAGCGGATAGAAATGTGAAAGCTTCCTTGAAACTAGCATTATTTATAAGCACATTAATATAATGAGACGCCAGTTGCAGCTTAAAATATTAAATTACAACTGATAACTAAAGTTTGTTAAAAAGATGGATGACGTGTTATCATTAAGGGGTGTATACCGGACTTTGTCCTCCACTTACGTGCAAAGCGCGACATAAAATTCAGAGAAGTAAGGGCGTCAGTCCGGTTTACACTACTTAATGATAACATGTTATCCACCTTTTATCAAACTCTACAGATAACAGTATTACTTTGGGTAAAATTTTTCTCTAAAGCAGTAGCCATACAGTGTCCATTAGTAAAAGAAAGTATTTGGCATTTCGCACTGAATAAATAAGAGGCAAACGTAATACAGCATGTGTTTCATTATATTTTGTAGGTATGAGACAAAGCGCCAGTACAACCATTTTGAACTGAAATTTTTCCGCCACAGCAATAACCTAGTGATAAAGATAACGCTACATGTTAGAGATATGAAATGTCACGGCACCATCAAGGGTGTCGTTGATGTGGAAATAACGCCGGCTTTCTCGACACCCTTGACGGTGCCGTGGTGGCAACATATAAGTGGTGAAAACATATAAGTTCTCTTGCCCAGTCACAACAATTTTGAACAACACAAGTGTAACCAGCCATTATAAAACATCATTCATTGTAAGAATATTTTAAGAAGAGATGAAAACCACAATGTTCGACAAACGAGTGCAACGTCAGAGGCGTATCATTGAAAAATAAGTACATAAGATACAGTATTATTAAAAAATAATATATTCATATCTTTTATATTGACGTCTTGATGTCCAAAACGCATACCGATAGGCCGATAATTATCGCATCGATCTAAATCCCCTCTTGACGCTTCTGCCGTAACACGCGTGTGTCGAACAAAGTACAGAATAATATAAGTTCAAACACCAACAGAACACAAACTTAATCACTACAATTGTCCAAAAAATTTTTAAAAAATGAAGTAAAACCACATAAAAAAACTTTTATGCAGAGAAAAAATCACAATATCCTCAAGCGAATTGAAGCTAATACGGCCTAGTGGAAAGTAAACGTCATTTCATATATGTTTCATGTGCGGCCTCTGTAGTGAAGATGGCGAGCACTCTCGAGCTAGTCTCTCTACAACGGCAATGTTGCAATTCATTGTCCCTATCAGATCAGATATGCATATGGAAAGTATGTGCAGCTATACATAACTTTTGGCGGCTGTCTCGAAGTATACTTCGTGAAAGATTTTGGGAGATATTCGCGCACAATGCCAGGCTCGCACTATTTTTCCGTCCCACCTTTAAAAATTTATTAGCTCTGAATCTCTTATGTTGAGACGTACTAATAATGACTTCAACGTTACAATGTCATATGCAATAATATGAGTACAAAAAATTAACAATGATTCTCTACATAATATTTTATTAATAATTCATCATTACACCATTACAAATGTGGAAAAAAAAAAATTTTTAGCTTGTAATAAATTTTATTTTAATTATTACTTTGTTCTACGAGTATGCATTAACTTTATTTACATAAATTACTAATATTACTTAAAATTTCATATTGTTGATGTATTGTAGTCATACTGCATATACTAATGGGTAGTAAACTTACTGTTCAAATGATAAGTTATTTAATGTCATAAATCAATTACTTGTTTTAATAATAGCATTAAAAAAATATACCATAAGTGTTAAATTATTGCAATAATTTTAAGTCTATCGAAATGTTATTTTTAAGTTATTTCGAAACACCATTTTACTTAACGACAAATAATTTCCCAATCTGCATGCATTCAATAGTTGTAAAATGATATTAAAGATTAAACAACTTACCTACTGATCGACCATGTGTCGTGAATCACTAAGATGATGACTTTCCAAAATATTTGGTTTTTCACAAAAAAGGGGAAGTACCGGCAAAATGAATGGCTCTTTACTTAATGCTTTCAACGCAACTGCGCTGTATCTCCGCTAGTGGGTACTGTGCCAAACAGCGATAGAGTCGATGATAACTGTAACCATTGCAGGCATCACCGCAGCCACTACTGCTCTGCGCAGTTTTTGTTTTTCATTATAACTATCGCGGTGCGCACCGTGACCATTACGGTTTTTCTCCGTGTAGATAGGCGCGCCGCGGGGCACTCCTGCGAACGTGGGCAGGCCTAGCGGTCTGGAATATTCTAGAATGAACATTTCGGAACGACTTCAAAGCTAATTGAATTTTCTAGATTTTCTAGAATATTAGACTAGGTCGTTCCCGTAACATGTAAAACTTTCTGAAAAATATGGACCATTCTCGAAGCACACACAATATTCCAGAAAAGTATGGAACTATCGTGAATATAGAATTTTCTACTTGCCTATATAGCATACTATCGGACATTGCCAAAGTTTCGCTAACGTTGTAAGTATGTGGGGTAGCTAGTACAAATACGGCACCGGTTCGGCGAACCAGTTTAGTTCCTAAATAACAATTACTACTAAACATTTGAGAAGGAGTAAACGGTTTTAAGGCGCCCGCTTTGTACTTTCGTGGAGCCATAGGAAAATGGAAATATTGTTATTGAATAACCAAGTCGAGAGTTCAAGTTAGAGTGATCAAGCACCGACAAGCGATATGTTAGCAAAGAAACGAAAATATCGTGAATACGAGGATAACTATTTGAATTTTGGCTTTACTTCCGTAGAAGTAAACTATGAAGAGGGACCCCAGTGTGTGCTCTGTTTAAAAGTTTTAACGTCCGAGTGTATCCTCCCAAATAACTTAAAGCGACATCTCAAGGTTGAAAAACCCCGCAAATTCTTTAGTAGGAACTTGCAAGATTTACAAAGGCAAAAAAGTGTTTATTAAACAAGACTCAGTATATAATACCTAACACCATTGCAAGAGAGCTTAGTCTACCGGCTGCTCTTGACATAGTTAATATTATGCTAGGAGAATCGGCGGGAGAATTAATTTCAAAGTAGCTGAAGAATCCATCATGTAGCTCTGGATCTCAATGATCAATTAATAGAGAAAATGAAAGGCACGAAATTTAATCTGGAATTTGATGAGGCTACTGACAATAACAAAGACACACCCTATTTGTTATGTACACTTCCTGAATAATAATATTATCGTTGAAGATTTTATGTTCTGCAAAAGCATCGTTGGCTCAAGACTTATTTGGGATGCTTTTCGAGTTTATAACCGAAAATCATTTGGATTGCATCGGAGTGTATCGCTCAGTAAAGATTTCTTAAATTTCGCGGATAATTTAAGTTGGTAGATTCGGCAATAATGAATATATTCGCATGCATTATGCTTACCAATTGGCGAGTATGTCCACTATTTCCGGAACTACCAACTTAAACTGTCCGCAAAATTTAAAAGATGTTTACTGGGTGGTATGTGTACTGATGGAGCCCGATCTATCTGGTCGATATGGAGGATTGTAGGCGTTTATTCGCAGCAAACCACCGCGTGCTATCTATACCCAGTGCATCATCCATAGGGAAACACTTGCATCAAAGTCGATGAGTTCTCGATTGAATGTGGTATTAGAACGTGTCGTAGTAAGCTACATCAAAACTACGCAACTGAATTCCAGATTTACAATGGCTTTTACGTGGCAACGTCTTATCCCATGCATTCGAGCTATGTCAAGAAATTCACTCTTTTCTGCAAGAAGAAGGTCATGAAAACGCCAGGTACTTTCCCGAACCCAACCTTTTGCTGAAACTAGCGTATTTATGCGATATAATTGACAAGCTGAATGCCTTGAATCTGGCAAGGCAATATAATGCAAATTTTGAAAGAAGGTTGCGGCGTTTAAGGGAAAGCAGCAGTTGTGGATACGAAAAATCAATAAGGACAGCAGTCAACATTTTCCCCTGATTTGCACAAATTCGTCGTCTATAAGAAAGTCATTTCACAAGAGTTGCTGTCCCTTTTCAAAGCTCACTGAGCGGTTTGCAAAATACTTTGAGGCAGATAATCTCGATAAAATTTTCGTGCATCTAAGATCCTTTCCCTGCTGAATTGAACTCTTATAACACAGTCTGTAAACAAAATTTGCTTGTTTTGATGTAGTGGAGTTTTGACTATAAAAAATAAAAGATGATTATCCACGTCTGAGTTCAAAAGCCATAATTGTCCTCATTCCCTTTGCTACAACCTATTTATACGAAGGCGGATTTTCAGCTGTAGTAATAAAAAGCAAATATCGCCCAAAAATCATTGTGGAGCGAGAAATGAGAGTGATAGTGTCAAACCTTATTTCGCGTTTTGAAAAAATATGTAACTGTCCTTGTCATTTAGAGTTTTCACCATGTATTTCATATTTATTTTTGTATTTTCATATTTTAGTTTGATGGTTCTTTTGAATCAATTTTAATAAATGTGAGCTTCACATTGTGATGTTTATCTTAAGAGTTGTTTTCATTTCTGTGTCTGATTTATGTTGATTTATGTCGTAAACATATTTTTGCAAGTCCGCGTGTTGCTGTGTGTACATGGCGCGCTATTTGGACAGTAATAGACTCAATAAATTGCATTTGACTGTCCCGACACAGTTCCAGTTCTGAAAATGCAATATAAGCGAATCAAAATTGTCTCGTAATAGTCCAGCATCGTATATGTATGAAATATTTCTTGAACGAACATCAGCGGGACTATCAAGAACTGTCGGTTTAAAGATAGTTAAGTTATATGCAGTTCCCATTTGCGTAGTTAATTCTGGGTTGATAAAATAAATATATACGCTCAAGGGAGTTGTTCGTTTATAGCATGTGCCCATTACGGTTGAGTTTATGAAAACATATATATCATTTGTTTAGGGATAGATACATCGGATAGCGAAGTAACTGCTGATGGGATAAAATTTGGAATTTCTAAGAAAAAAACTAAATTAAAAATACGTAAAGATGATACCAAGCAAAGAATATATCCGTGTGATGAATGTACTCAATGCTTCACTACTGCGGCTGATTTAAAGGTAAGTGAAAATACATATTTAAAATAGGTGATACCCCGTCAGCCAAAAAGCTTGTTGCCTGTTTAATTTTTTGTGCACCATTTGAATAAGGAAGGGGTACAGCACCGAACTAACAAGTTAGGTGAACGAAATGCTCGCTCAGTAGTGTTCAGTGAAAATGTAATTCGGAAGTAAAATACAAGCTTAATATGGTATTGAAATAGTGTACATAGTTCCAAATTTCGAATTTTTTTCTAATTTTAATTTGAAATAAATAGAAGAAAAAGCAGAAAACAAAAAAACTATAGAAAATTAACCAAATAACGATGACCAGGAATGCCTATGCATAAATAGAACAATAAATGATTAATTCCGCAAAGGACAGCAATACAAGATAAAGAGAAACATTATTTTGAAAAGCCCGAATTTAACAGTTATTTTGCCTCAAGTGGCTACCCATTAAACATTTTTTAAATTTCGCTTAACTTAAACTATCCGCGGAATTTAAAAAATGTTTACTGGGTAGTTGACTCGAAGCAATGATAAATATTTTCTTTGAACTTTGTAGGGACCCTGTAGCGCTGTTGTAGTTTATTTGTGTATTATTGGAATTCTGAAAGTTCATCTGTCTATTGAAAAATCATGTGTACTATTGAACCTTGCCTTTTAATCATTTTATATCCCATTGGTCAAGCGAAACAATATAAGAAATAGATATACAATAATATTCTTAAAATCATGATTTTGGTTAGTACTAAAAAAATACTATGGATATCAAAATTTATCAAAATTTCCTTGTACTTTTGATTGCATTATTGAATAATATACTATTTCTTCATGTAGATGCATACACCTATATACATATTTTAAATAACTTAATCACTAGGTTCATCTGCGAACGCATCCAAAGAAAAATACCAAGCATAGTTGCAAAGTATGCCATCAAGACTTTGCCAGTGCCAGCACACTTTGCAGACACATGAAGGTAGGCTTAATAATATATGCATATATGTACTAACTATCCTGTATCTATGGTAGTAACGCGTCTTCAGAAATGTTGGGAAACACGTAATCAGTCTAGCTATGCAACCAATATCACATTCCTGTCAGCCATTTATTGCAATCCCCTAAACCACTAACTAACGATTCAAGTTGAATATTACATATTTCAGAGTCCTACAAATCACCTCGGTGGAAAGCTTCTGGAGTGTTAGTTATGCCGTTTCATTTATTAATATAGAACTCAAATCCAGTCTCGATAGTAGTGGTCTTTATTTAAAAAAACATTTAAATTTGTTTATTACTTCGGGATTATTTTAAAATACAATTTTTAAACAAACTGTAATAAAAGATGAAGTACAAAATATCAACCGGCAATGACGACAATGATATTCGATATAATATGCCAGTCTCGTTAGGGCCAATCTTGTATCTAGATCACAGGAGTACGAGAAAGTATAAATAAAGAACATTACTGTGGCCATTCGCACTTCCGTAATTCCAGACCAAGTTGTACACTGGCAAATGTTGTCTTACATTCCAACTATTATAACAATATGTTATATATACACATATATATAGATAAAAAAATAAACAGTAACTACAAAATAAGCCGCGCCAAACATAAACTCTAACACTGTTACTGTTTAAGCGGCGTTTTTGCTTTACATTCTCATTTCAAAACGTAGTTTACAAAATATATCTGTAGATAACCAGCGGCGGCTTGCGATACCGTATATTAGTTCGTATATGCTCGCGTATCGCCGAGGTAGAGTCGTCGAGGTAGAGTCGTACAGCTTGTTTAGAAGTAACAGCATTAAGTAATTTCGAAAGTTTGTTTCTAACATTCAAGAATTATACTGGTACCACTAAACTTAAATTAAAAACTCAACCGGGACAAGAAATATGCTAGAATTCGATAGGAGAATGAATTGAAGAAATGACGAAGAACAGAGCCCTTCTTTCTGTTTTTCTTCATTTGGAGACAAAATAGTTAAAGAAACGAAAAAGTTCCAGGAATTGGATGAACGAGGTTAGAGAAGAGTAGTAAGAAGCAAAAGAGGATCGAAGAAATTGAAGGAAAAATATCGGCATCAAAAGAATGAAACGCAAACGTAGATATGCAATGCCCACCAATACACAACCAACACACACCAATTACAGGACAATTTTAAGTATTACATAAAATAATCAATGCATATGTGCGTATACATATATAAATAAATTATTAAACTTAATGATAATTATAAGTAAGTAATAAATATGTATGAATATGAAGACAATATGAAGGAAGGATCTTGTTAGCTCTCGTTCGCAGTTCGACATGCAGGGATGCCAATGGTGAATTATGCAATAAGTTATTATAGCAACGAAGTAGAGGAAATAAGCAAAGAGGTTCGTAAAAGAAGGAAAACTATTAGAAAATAACAGAAGAAAATATATTAGGCGGAAATGGACTAGAAAATACAGAATTAAACAGAGTTCGGCAAAGGAAATGAAAGGCGGGAAACCAGTTTAGACGGGTCAAAAAATCGACTTTTTTATTTCATAAATTGTTAGTAAAACTATTCAAAAATATGTTGCCAAAATTTCAAAGTAAAATTCCGATTAGTTCCGATGCTATGAGCACTTAAGTGACCGCCCATCGGTTCGGCGCCGATGCACGCGATAATTAGAACGGAGCGGTCGCTCAGATAGTTCCTTATTATACCTGATTCCATACCCCTGTACTACTTTGGAATATTTCGACAGAACGTCGAGTTTGGTCAGTTTAGCTCCAGATTTCCAGTGTTAGAAGTAAAAATGTCAGTTTATCCGAAAGGTTATCGTGAGTGCAGCGAACGACGTGGTAGACCACGTAAGAGATCCTTCCAAGGAAATCAACACACCAGGAGGGAGTCAAGTGTTAGTGAAGATGGAAGTGCCAGCGCAAGAAAACTTTCGACTGCTACCAGTGAGAATGTGACTGTAAATCCTGTACATTGTTATAGGCTCATAGAATTTTTCACCGTATTCACTGGTTTGTCGGAAATTGTTATTTGTCGAAATTGCAAACAGAATGTGAAATTTCAAGAAACTGGAAAACGTTGCCTTGGTTTCAAGCTTGTTGTCGATTGCCACTGTGGATCGCGACAAATCAATTCAGGTGTTTACTCAACACTGGATTCGAGATAAATCGTAGTATTGTATTTGTCATGCGGCTCTTAAGTGTTGGCAGACAAGGACTGAATTTATTTTGCAATTACATGGACATCGGCAATGGTATAGCTGAAGAAACTTACAATGGAATTTGCACTTACATCCACGCTGCGAAAAAGTGTATGAATTCTGCTGTAAGAAAGCTTTTGAAGAAGAGAAGAAAGACAACCAGAAACGCGAGAGACCTACTCTGAATTTAAAAGTATCCGGTGATGGAACATGGAAAAAACGAGGATTCAAATCACTTTATGGTGTTACAACGCTCATCTGATATTACTCCGGAAATGTCATCGATCTGGTTGAACGAAGCAGTTACTGCCAATCATGTATATATTGGAAGAACAAATCGAAAAATTCAGCAGAATATCTAGCATGGAAAGACGATCATGACGAAGAAAATTGCATGAAAACACGTGAAGGCTCCGCGGGAAGCATGGAAGTCGAATCTATGAAAATGATGTTCTTGAGATCGGAGGAACTATATGGTATAAAATACGGTAATTATATCGGTGATGGAGATTTCAAAAGGTTCACAGCAGTTGTTAATTTAAATCCCTACAGTGATGAACTGACAGTTGTCAAAAGTGAATGCATAGGCCATATTCAGAAAAGGATGGGAACTCGGCTCCGAAACATCAGGAAAACTAAAAAACTGGGCGGAAAAGGAAAGTTGACAGAGGCTTTGGTGAAAAAGCTCAGCACGTATTACGGCTTAGCGATTCGAAGAAATGTAAACAGCATCGAAGACATGAAGAGGGCCATAATGGCCACTTTTCAGCACATGATATCCACAGACGACAATCCACAACACGACAACTGTCCAGAGGGAGAAAACAGCTGGTGCAAGTGGCAGCAAGCTAAAGCACTTGAAACGGAGCCTGAAGCGCACCCTGCCTCATTACACCCCGACGTTCAAAACCAAATTCTTCCAATATACGAAGATTTATCAAGAGACGATTTGCTGACAAGATGTGTAGGCGGTCATACGCAGAACGCTAATGGAAGTTTCAATTTCACCGTTTGGCGATTGGCTCCAAAGCACCTGCATGCTGGCCTGAAAATAGTCGAGCTTGCAGCATCCTTGGCTGCTGTGTTATTTAATGAAGGAAATTCAGCCCTTCTAATGCTGATGAACGAATTGGAACTCATAGTTGGCTCGCACAGCTTTAATTTTGCCGGGAACATGGATGAGCAGCGCGTGAAAAGGCAGAATAGGCGCAGCTCGTTGGAGACCAAGGAAGCTCGGAAAGCTCGTCAACAAGAAATGCAAGCTCGAAATGATGCGTTTGAAGAAGAAGAGTGGTTGCTATATGGTGCTGGAATAGCTGATTAACCGGTGAGCAGTTTATATAATTGCTTACTGCCTTGAATTTCTCGTTTTCGCTACATTTTTTCAAACGCGCTTTTCTCGAAACCACTTTTTCAACTGGTTTCTTCTTCGTTCTGAAAATTTGTGTGAATATCCTTTATTCAATTACAATCTATATGAACCTAACTCTGGGATGATATTAGTATTAAAAATATTTTTAATGTAAGAAAGGTGAAAAAGCATGGTATAAAAACATGACATTGTATTCAAACACCTAAAAAACATGCAATTTTCAACTTTCTTGATCACAATTAGGTTCATATTCTTAGGAAATATGTTGTTAACGAAAAAGAAAAATTGTAATGATTACAGATAAAAATTGTGACTTCGGGAATGCCCACCAGCAAAAAACTCGGATAGCGATCGTATATGGACAGCAGCTTCTAACTCCACCATTTCCGGCGGAAATGACTTGAAAAAAATTACAAACTGTACTTCAAAACATGAATAAAATATCCTCCAAGTTAAACAAATTCTGATTATTCCTTCCCTATTCAAAAAATTCACGAAGAACAACATTTCGGCCTCCTAAACTGGTTTCCCGCCTTAAATACAGAAAGATTTAGGAGAAACACGGAGCAGAATTGAAATAGGGAAAACAAGTACGATGACAGAATAAAATGGAAAGGTACGCGTAGAAAATGAAAAGAAACAATTTCTTTTTCAATGAAATGACTTTTTCCAACATCGATTAAGATTATTTAGGTGAGACATAACATCTGCTATGAAATAAAATGTTTGAATTCGCTGATCATCCGATAGTTCAGGGAGTCAACACCCTTCTGAAGGAGAAATGTTTTAATTTCTAATAATAACGAAGCGAATCGTATTAAAACATTTCCTCTTGAAAGCCAACGTACCTCATTATGGAACAGAAGATCTGCGCATTCACTTCCCATTTCATGTGGTAATTCTGTGGGTGCGCCTAGAATATTCAAACTACAAAAATCGTGCATACGAGCAATATATAAACTACAACGAAGAGATTCCTATGTAGAAATCTTCAATAACAGAGAAATACTAACGCTACCTAGCATTTATATTTTTGAGTGTCTGTGTTTCGTGAGAAGTAATTATCGGGAACTATTTAGCTGTTATGAAGTGGATCACTTTACGATACACGAGAAAATAGACAAGCACGGTTTCAAATTGCGCAAACTACTACAGCAGGTGTACACAAAGATGGGATCACACAGCTGCTAAGAAGAAGACATTCAAACAGTTAATAAAGATTTTTTATTAAATAATGCATTTTACAGTGTACAAGACTATTTTTCATGTGAAAGGTTTGATTAATTTTTTAATAAGACATGAATGTCAATATAGTTTGTGTAATATATTTTCTTTTTCATTTGTATATATGTATATACAAATATCTAAAATTGTGAAAAAGGTTTTACATTTATTATTTGGATTTCAATTCCGCAAGTGCTCAAGTTTACCCATTTCTTAAAATGAGCACTTATACAAAAAATTATCTCCAAACAATTTTTGTGCCGAAAATTTAATATGTCCTTTTTTTCTAATTTACCTGCACAGCAATACGAAAAAACAATCACATTTAGAAACTTTTGGAAATTTTGAATAAAATTGAATTATCAATGTTTTATTCGATTGTTCGATTGATCCTGGAAATTTAAAATAATTCGAACCTTTGTGGGCACGTAATCCATACTCAATGTGTATGGATGTTCGAAGCCATTTTCTTTAGCTGTCCAATCTCATTTTCAAAGCCATTCTTCAAAGTTTGCTTGATTTTAGTTTTTTTTTAATATCTCAATAGTGATCGAAGTAAATACTGCAAAATTATATATCAAAATATTCAGCTCTTAACTAATACCATCTTTCTATTTAAAAAATATATGAATATGAATAAATGAAAGTTAAAATGCTAATTACAATTCCATGAGCAATATTACTTAATTATTTCATTTAATTATAATAGCCGGCATAAACTAGATTGAATCGAGCTCGCGTCCCGATTTAGAAGATTTATATTTTTGTGTATGTGTATCGGTTCATACGCATTACGTTCTCGCGGTGAATCAACCTGTTTTATCAATTTTAAATTTACCATCGCGCCTCCATGTGGCAAATTGATAAGACAGGTTGATGATGATGGTCTAATAAACTATAAAACACCGACTGTGTTTACGACTTACTACATGGTAGCAGATTGATAGTTTTTCGTGACAGTAGCGAATACAGTGTAATCAGCACCGGCTCAAGATAACATTTTTACCCAGACGAGAAGGTAGTTTGACGCCCGCCTTAAAACCAAAAATCACCGTGATGGAGAAAATATTAGAAAAAGATAATCATAATATCAGAATATTTTATTATAGCATACACACATTATTACCAAAATCAACAAACATAAACAAAAAGAAATATCAGAAAACTGTTATCTACAAAAAACATTGCGGGCTTTTTTATCGGCAAAATAGTTCATGTTCAATTGACATCATAACTAGTCTGTCGTTCTTGTGAAATCGTTGATCGCAAGTTGTTCATGATCAACTCTCGTTTTGAAAGTGTTTTTCCGCTGATGCAGCATTAACTGGAAGTGTGAGAGCAATTCGTAGAGCAAAGAAGACATTGGGAAAGTTATCACTCAGATTTCTCGTTGTAATGTAGAATAATATGTTTCTATGTTGATGCCCACTGGGGTCAAGCAATAAAGAAAGAAGAGAGGGTGTCGGAGTGGTGTCTGTCCGTTGCTAATTATAAATCGGAACAGTTTTTAACAAGGTATTTTTATCTTGAGATCTTAGGTCGGCATACATGAATCCAAAAATATTATTGTGACGTTAAGTTCGGAAAAACGTTTGAGAGCACAGTCTAGTACGTAGAAATAAAACTCCTTCGAAAAGCCTTCTTTGGGTCCGAAATCGCTTTATCTTCAGATTCATAATGAACATGACGTATAATTTTTCTTTTTTATCACAAAGTCAGTGTGAACAGTCGGTTCAACTGCCAGATTCTCTGCAATTTCCCTTGCGTCAGCCAATACCTCCTGAAAACTTTTATCAGTTCGCATTTCCCTAAATTGACATTGGACTTTATCGATCATGTGATTTGCTGTTGAAATATTTGTCTTCTCTTTCTAAATTTGTTGCCTGATAAGGTTTATCCTGAAGAGTATTTTGTACCAAATAATTAGGTAGCAAACAAACTTCCATAGGCATCAGTTGTAGTCTTCTGATATCTGAGCTAGTGCATCATATATTTCTCCAGCCTGATAGCGGAAACATTAACTATCTAGAAGTAGACGCAGAGAAGAAGTTATATACCTCCAGTAAAATGCTGAACATATTAACCGCTTCACTGCATCATTAATAACTAGGTTGAGAAAATTTGCGCTACATGGAACGAAAAATGCCCGTGAGTTCATGCTTAAAATTCTGTTTTGGAATTCTGCATGTTTCCCTCGCATATTAACTCCATTATCGTACCCTTGACCTCGCATATTAGTCTAAGGTAATTTTCAATCTTTAAGTTGTAACAATAGGGTATCTGTCAAGGTTTCTCCTGTAGAACATACAACAGGAATGAATCCTAAAAATGTTCTTTAATGCCGGGTTATTTTCCTGGTTCACAACAGACATACCGAATTACTACAGACATCTGTACGGTGAGGCTGACATCAAGAGTACAGTCTAAAATTATGGGATAGTATGTCCACTTATTTGCTTCTTTTGAAATGTGCTCTTTTATCTTTAAATGTACCATGCAATGATCTCGTTCTAGATATTTTTACCCTGGTAACGAACATACGATTCTTTAGAGGTAAGCTTTCTTAAGTGTTCAGCAATAAGCGGGTTAAACATCCCCACATACTCTGATAGTTTTAAAAAATTCCTATTATTTTCCACCGCGTAACGCCAAATTCTGTGAACCAAGAAACTCAATTATCAAAACTAGTCGCTTGAGGACTTCTAGCCAGCGTTCAACTTTATTTCTAATAATCCTTTGGTTTTCAGAATCAATGGTTAATATAGTCGCTTACTGAATTCGGTCCACGACTGAAATGCTTTCATGTGCCCTAGGGATCTTTCATGTTCTGATAAGAGTTCAGATAAATGTTTCCAATCAGAATAACCCGAATCAGTAGTTACAGATGACCGAATTGTACTAAAAGGGCGACAGCAGAAACAGAGAACGACACCTTTCGAAAGTGAATAAATTAGCCAGACGCGCGAAATGTTTTCTCTATTAGGAATACGTCTACGATAATTGTTTAATTAATAAATATTGTCTGTAATGTGTCGGCCATGCTCCAGAATTGTGCGGGACCACCAACTTCTCTTGAGGTATCGGCATCTGCAAGATTGCTTTAAGTTGTATAAATTATTTATTATTATTACTATTTGCGCAGGCACCTACCTGAGGCCGTTGAGTGACTAAATATGTATATAAGGAGAGGTAAGGCCCAAAGATTATACCTAAATGGCAAAGCCTATGGAAAAGTGTAATCCAGGCATCGTATACCCCCGCTTACCCTTTGTACGCCGCGCTCAGCTGCTGCATTTGAGCGACATCCATTGCATTGTGGTGGTTAGGAGAGTCAGACGTACGCAGGTAGATTTATTATTATTGTTAGAATCAAACAATTTACTTCATTATTTTAAAATTAACGTGCGTACATTCGACTTCACAGTTAATCATTCGTAATTTTTATGTTAACAAAACCTGTAATACTCGTAACGTAACTAGTAACGGCATAATGAGAATATCTGGCCTACTGTAATGACTAGAGTTTGTTAAAAAAGTGGGTGACGTGTTTTCATTAAGTAGTGTAAATCAGACTGACGCTATCACTCCTCCGAATTTTATTATTCAATGATAAGTTATCACCGATAAAGTTATCCCTGAGTAATAAAATTCGAAGAAGTTCCAGCGAAAGTCCGATTTACAGCACTTAATGATAGCACCTCATCCGCCTTTTTCAAAACTCTAGTAATGACTGTTCACATTGTGTAAATTTTATTAAAAAACAGGGATTTCATATAGAATGTCAAAATCTGAATTGCAGGAGAGATCGATGAACGAAAATAAATAAAACACTATTTTTAAATGAAAAATATGGTTTTATTAATATGAAAACTAAGCTGGAGCTGAAGCAATTAAGATAGGCGCACATTTTTACACTTTTTTACATGAGAACTGTTACTGCAAATAAATGCCGCACGCTGATTTTGCTAAAGATGGGTTGTCCATGCGAATAGGTGGAGTAAGAACGCAATTTGAAAGTTTTAAATATTTACTAACAGTAAATTACTTTACAAATAAACATAGGTAGTCCTCGGTTTATGACGGTTCCATTCACGCCGATTCACAATAACGCCACAATTACAAAATTGAGTGAAACTTTTTCGGATACCTACAATCCCATAACCTCTAAGAACGGCAGTAAACCGACTAACCCCCACCCTTCGCGGACACTCAGTCTATGATCTCAGTGATCTCGGTCAAGTAAATCACACACCATCTGAAGCTGTCAGCCAGCGGATTACAGAAAAATGCATTGGCTTGCCTCTCTTTATATATTTAGTCACTCAACGCTGAGACGAATTCAAATGATGACGTGTTTGTTGATGTATGAAAGATGGCGCTTCCGGGTCGACGTAAATTGAGTGCCAAGTTTCTTAATTACCTCTTCACCTAGGTAAATTGCGTCCCGTACCTTTCTGGAGAAATACGTAAATTGAGTCCCTGCTACCTGAATCATTCCTAACTGCATTTTAATGACGGGGTGTAATTACAGGTAGATATGCAGTTAATATTTCTACCATGTCCAATTTATAATTTAGTAGTATAGTAGTGGTAGTAGAGGCTACAGGTTTGTAAATTTTAGTTTATAAATTCAGTGACCAAATGTATTAGTGACATTAGACAAATAACATGGAAATTATAAAAAATGAAGAGGGCAGTAGCCTTCTGGTACTACAAGGATTTAAATTTCGCTTCCATAAATCTTTGGCGAATGAAATTGAACGTTGGACGTGTTGTAAGCGTACGTGCAAATCGTTTTTGAAAGTGGGTATAAATCAAGAACTTTTGGAAAGTCCTTCTCCTCACAACCATGAAAAGGAAGATAACCAATTACAACGGCAGAAGCTGAGTAATAACTTAAAGCGTAAAGCCGCCGACGATATTTGTGCAAGACCTGCCAAACTGATTCACTTGGCCCTGAAAGAGAGTGATATATATCAAGTCACTTACACGTATGAATATATTGTTAATCAAGAGGAACCTGCAAAACGCCCGGCAATTGAATCATGTGCACCCAAAATCGATTGAAGAAACGCTTTCCACGGTAGCAAATATGAATATCAAAACCAACGCCAATGAAAACTTTGTGTTCGTCAACAATTACCAGCTCAAATAAATTGGATTTGCGACGAAGAGAAATTTAGAAACACTATGTCGTGCAAGTTATGTTTATGTGGATGGTACGTTTAAAAGTTGCCCTAAATATTTTTATCAATTATTTGCATTTCACGCTTTGAACAATTATTTGTATGTGCCCCTTGCGTTTTTCCTTCTATCCAACAAAACTGCAGAAACTTATACAAATTGTTTTAGAAACTTAGTGAATAACTGTTCAAGTATAGGACATCCATAAATGTTTTTATTGATTTCGAAAAAGCTATACATGTTGCCGTGCAATCAGTGTTACCACACATAATAATTAAGGGGTGTCGTTTCCACTTAGGCCAAAGCTGGCATCGTAAAATTTATATTATATATATAATATATATTTTTTATTCAGACGTTCTCATTGCGAAACGAGGTTTTTACCACTCAGCCACTAGGGGTTGATTCTCCACTTGCTGGCCATTATGATGTGGAACGCACCCTTTAGAGAATCATTCTCAGATATTTCTGGACCGGAATAGGTCACGATGTCACTGCTTACGTATGTCAGTGTATCGACTGCTAGAGATATAAATCTTCCAATGTGAAACCGTCTGAACTGCTTCAGACGACCATTCAAGCCCAACGATTTGAGGTTATATCGATCGATCTCTTTGGACCTCTTCCAGAGACGCGAACTAATGAAAAGTGGACATTCATTGTGGAAAATACCTCCACAAGATGGATAGAACTGTTTCCATTAAAAATTGCATCTGCCGAAGCCTGTGCTACATGCCTAATTGATGAGATCATTCTCCGTTTTGGAACCCCCAGGTAGGTTATTAGTGACAATGGAGTCCAATTCGTGGACGCAGTAATGCAACATGTAGTCCAAGTCTTTGGATTTACTCAGAGCTTATGTTAGTTACATTGTATCACCCTGTGGCAAATCCTGTAGATAGCAAAAATAGAGATTTGAAGACGCAGTTAGCCATCCTCACAGCGAAGGATCATACCGATTGGATTGGACCAGAGGAAAACCCCGAGCGACGCCAGGAGCTGCACCTGTGCCCCCAGTCGTCCCAGAGGAAGATCCCGAGCGGGTCCAGGAGCTGCGCCTGTGCCTCCTAGTCGGCCCAGAGCCACTCGCGAATCTTCATGAACGCGTGCACCTGTTTCGGTTTCGAGTGAACCGCGTAGTGTACGAAATTAAAAATACATATGGCATAAAATACATTGGGAAAGCAATGCGATTAATCCTAATACGATACAAGAAGCACATTGCTCATTTTCGGTTCAACAGACCTAAAAAATCAAGCGTGGCCCGACATATTTCGGAAAAGGAACACGCGCTGCCAATAGAAAGATTGAAATTAATTAAGACGGTAGAAAATAACAGGAAACTAGATACAGCTCTCGCAATATAAGTTAGCGAAGGGTGGGAGTGAGTTCGCGAAGATAGAGGAGGGATAGATTGCCTATCATTCGTCCTACAACGTTCCCGTATCAATGGCGTACCCGAAGGTTCCTTTATTATTAAATTAAATTTATATTTAAAAATACAAACAATTTCTTTTTAAACATAATTGCTTTTGCTAATTTACTAGTGATCGTAATGTGTTTTTTTTAAACAATTTGTGTCCTAATCCGTAATTATAATATACAGGTAATTTGATTTATGAACTTATATGCCGTTAAGAGAATTATCTGCAAGTACAATAATTATTAGTTAATATTAATGAAAGTTTAATGGAGTTACCAAATGAATGAATTAAAAGAAAGTTAAACTAATCACTGTCATCGAAGTCTAGTTCATCATCACTATCTTCATCTAAACTAATAATAAGCTGTTCACAGCGTTCGTCAACCAGGATCTCATTCTGTAAATATTCTTCTTCTACTTTCATGACATGCTCACAGCGTTTCTACCAGTCCTCCATTCATATTTTTGAAAACTCTTTCTCTGTTAATTTCTTTACATCTTCTAATTCGAATGTGACGTTTCTTGCTCCCACATTATTCTTAATCTGTGCCCATACCATATCAATAGGATTGAGGTCTGGGTGATATGGAGGCAACCTTAAAACAGTATGCCCCTTCTGTTCAAAATATTCATAAAATTTATAAGTAACATAGCGTTCTTTATGTGACTTGACTATATGATATAATTGTGGTTTCAACATATTGGTGTCCTCTTAGCTGTCAACCATTGAACCATTTCTATTTTCCTACTGACAGATGTAAGGGCTTTGTTTGCTTGAACATTATGGTAGGGAGCATTATCCATGACAACCACAGATTTGGAATTAGTTTCTCATTTACCCAGTTTCCGTAATTTTCGGCGTTCACATCGTCGTAGTACCACCACTTTTTGAGCCAGATTTAATTATTAGTAAGCACTCTGGAAGAAGACCCATACTACCGCCTGCGTGTATTATAATTAGTCTTTGCGCTTTAGATATATTTTTTACAAGACCTTTTGCACTTCTATCGCTGCAATTTTTCGATGAAGTATGACCACTATAATAATATATGTTTCAATGTTGTTGTCAATATACACTATGGGATTTTTGTTTTGTCTAAAAAAAATTATTTTCTGTAAATAATCTATTCTTCGTGACCTAATATCTATTCGTTCGATTAATATTTTTCTATTATTTTGTGTACACCTAAATTTGAATCCCATATCTTTCACAATTTTTCGCAGCGAAGTTTCTGAGCCCTCCCATTCTAGTTCTTTACTCACCTTCTTATGTAAAGCTCCTATAGTAACACGACAGTCTTCTGTACGGTGAAAATGATAAATTATGTGTCGCATCTCCCTAATTTTGTATTCCGGCAACTGTGTAACAGAGCAACGCCGCTGTCGCTTTTTTCCTGCATTGCGAAATTTATTTTCTCCGGGAGTACTTTCGACTTTGCCTTCCTGAACAATTCGCTCGATACTTCTTATAAATATACCGGTTGCATTCGAAACACATTCTTTTATATCTGATAAGGACCGTTGTGCCGTTTTTAAACCAAAAAATAATTATACACATTAAAAACTATTTCCCGCGCTTGACTATTTATCACTTTTCCTTCACCTACGGAACTCATATTGATACGACAATGGTAATTCCTATGCACTATCTGAATCAGGTAGATGGGAGGTAAGTGTCCTAAATACGTTTACGGTGCATCCCCACCTCTCGCCAACTTATATTGCGGGAGCTGTAGCTACGAAAGTATATAATTTATAGAATAGAAAGATTATGAATGCAGATGGAAGACCTATTACAAATTCCATATTGTACGTGGTATTGAATTAAATTCAGATTTAGTGCACAATCATTCACCCGTTCCGAGTCGTTTCATACAGCACGAATTTGAGGTTTAGAATTAGTGTAAATACCCGCTATTTATTGTGACAATTCAGTGTCAACAGTGTTTTGTTAGTTTCGCGCGAGCGTTCAGTGTGTGATTTTCATTGTGCACTGCTCGTTGCATGGTGTTTGTCTGGGGCATTAGCCGGATATCACTGATGATATATAATTCCCTCGGGTTTCTACTGAGAATGGCGACTTAGTTGCCGAAATACATCTCCTTATTTGCAATATTTAGAGTTTTTCTTTACAAAAAGAAAACTGTGTGATAGACTAACGGCTACTTAATTGGTTGATGATCAATAAGATCACAATAAGGTTATTTTAAATTTACGTTACTTTCGACAAATGTGTTTTATTGAATGACGGCCTTTGCGATTAATTGCAAGGACGGTAGCGTAGCATTACTCATATTAGAACACATCCGCAAATTTTTTACCACAATTGGTTTTTCATAAGCAATTATGGAATGATCAATTTACCAATATAATGAGGTGTCAAAAACTACAAACCATCTAACTGTGGGGGTAGGCTGTAATTGGGTTAACTGATTTTGCTTTCTCTATGGAACATCCCTTAAAATTTCTTTTATATTCTCTCGTGTTTTTAATACCTTCAAAACTTTTCAGAATTTTAGATGCTTTTAAAGTTTAGTGCATATAAATTTTTTGTAGGTTCATGATGGCGCGAAACGACATTTATGTAATGAATGTGGAAAAGGCTTTTCTAGATCTGATGATTTGACAAGGCATTTAAGAGTGCATACTGGCGAGAAACCATTTCCATGTAAAATATGCGGCAAATCCTTTTCACAGTCGTTTAGATTACTAGAACATACGCGAGCTCACGCTAATGAAAAGACTTTTGTATGTTCCATTTGTAGTAAAGCATTTTCAAGGTACACTAGTTTAGTAGCACACAATAAAACGCATAGTGGTATTAAAACTCATGAGTGTACCTTATGCGGCAAAAGGTAAGGATACTTGTTATTTAATTTATTTTAATTAAGTAAACAATTTATCGAAACAATAACGTAGGCTTCCGCGGCCAGAATCAGTAATTTAAATAGCTGGCAATTTAAGATTTGCTACCGCTCATACTATAGTTATATAAAGCTTGAACGCAATACAAAAATAAAGCGCCCCCTAAACATTATTATTTGTTATTATGATCTTTTTAACTTTTCTGTTTTATGTTAGTGCTTCAAACAGGAAGAAAGATGTAGGTAGAATATATAACAATAGTTAACCAAATAGAAGCAATAAATGACCTCAAATTAGAAATATTTGTGGATTAGAACTTAAATAAATTAGTTCTTACCGTTACCACATTGATTCTTTAGAAAACTCCAAATACGCGTGTTGACCATCAATTGGGTTTCCTCATTCGAGTGTTCAGATGTGTTTTGATTTTGTATGAATAGTTTTTAATTCAATTTTTATCAACTTTGCATGAAAGAAAAATCTTTATGTTCATATGTCTTAACGTAGTATTTAATCTATCAGAAAATTAAGAAATATATAGGATGTTCCATTTGGAAGAGCTAACTTGAGTTAATTTCCTACAAAACCGAAATTGCAAAACTGATAAATTCTTTAATATTGACTGTAAGTGAATGCCAAATAAGAAAAAATGGGTATAAAACTACCTTTCCAATACTTTATACTTACCCTGTCTATATGTACGTATGTATGTCGCGCTGTTTTTCGGGTTTCCATTCGGTGCTGAGAACGTTCGCTACTTGCTCGATATTTTCTTAGTAAAACCTTGAAAGGCTGCACACACGCACGGTTCTTTTAGCAATTTTGCGACTACGGCTGTTTAGTAGCTTGAATATATCGACGAACTTAATTCTATTTTCCAAAGTCATATTTGTACAGTCACACTTTAATAACAGTTTAACTGTAAAAAAATCGCCCGTGCACACTAATAGTTTGGTAAGATTTTATTACAACATTATCGTTTGAAGTTAACTTAAAAATATAACTAGGATTAAGTGTACTTATGTTATAATCGTAATTATTGCATTTGTTTTATTAACAGATTATGTGGGTCGGGATCTTTGACTATGCATATGAAAATCCATACAGGTGTAAAAGATCACATGTGTCCTTACTGTGGGAAAGGATTCACAACACAAAGTAATCTGATCATTCACAAACGAACACATACAGGTGAGTATCCCTTATTTCAAGAAATGATTTGCTTATTCAATAAATGTTTGCTGGATTTTCTGGAATATTATCCAGTATTGCTAATGATATTTAATGATAATAAAAATAATTTGCATTACCTTTAAATATATTTTTACATTGTAACTATAATTGAATTTATAGGTGAGAAACCATATATATGCAATGTTTGTGGTAAAGGATTTCCAGACCCATCCCGCTTGACTGTCCATAATAGATCACATAGTGGTGAAAAACCTTACGTATGTACAGTATGTGAAAGAGGTTTTGTTAGTTCGTCGCAACTTAAAAAACATATGAGAATTCATACAGGCGAAAAGCCATATATCTGTAAATTATGTCCAAAAGCCTTTCCTAGGAGTGAAGATTTAAAAGTTCATGTCAAAACTCATACAGGTAATATTTATAAACTGCATTACATTGGAATTCAAAATTTTAGTTGAATGTGTTGGAATTTTGAAATATTATTCCGCGCCATCTGATGTAGATGCCAATTTTACCGGCACTCTTGTATTTCGTCCGTTATTGTAAATATACTTCCTTCTTTCCTTCTATTGCTTCTATCCTTCTCCTTCTTGTTATTGTACGTGAGTAGAGTAGATGTGCTTTTCTCAACCTCATATATAATTGCCCTTGTTATTTTTCCTAAGCAAAATACAAATTCGATGGGAAGAATTTTCATCAGTGGAAATATCAATTGAAATGCGCCCTAAAAGCTAAAGGGCTGTATAGCATAGCAGCAGGATCAGAAGCGAAACCAACACAAGGCACAGAATTGGAAAAATGGGAAAAGAACAATGTACTAACAATGTGCATAATCACAGCCGCACTAGAGTTATCTCAAATAACTCTGATAAAAAACTGCGAAACTTCGAATGAGATATTAGAAGAATTGGAAAGTATATATCAAATGAAGTGCGAAACAAACAAATTAATAGTACATGAGCAATTTCTTAACTACAAAGTGAACATCAACGACAGTGTGGCCTAGCATATTTCGAAGATTGAAAATTTAGCTCGTGCAATCAAAGATTCTGAAGATCCAATTAGAGAAATGGCCATCATAACAAAAATATTAAGTACTTTACCAGCAAGATACAAAACATTTAGACAGGCATGGTTATCACTGGAGGAAAACAAGCAGATCCTGCAAAACCTTACTGCACAGTTAATTGATGAGGAAGCAGGCCAAACACCTTCTGAAGACAGAGAGGCAGCATTGGTGGCATCTGGCTCCAAGAGCAAATTCAAAAGGGTCTTATAATTAAATCAAAAGTTACATGCTTTAATTGCGAGAAGAAAAGGCCATATGGCAAAGGAATGCTTTGCACCCTGTAGGAATGCCTACTCAAAACATCAAAGTAAAAGAGATCATGGTAGTTCGAGTCACTATTCAGCATATAATACAGAAACCGAAGACCATGACAAGCCAGAATGGATACTAGATAGTGGGGCATCAGCCCACATGGCTTCCCAAAGAAATATGTTTACCACGTTTGAAGATGTCGACATGGCAAATGTAAAACTAGGAAATAGTCAGTACCTATTAAATAGATGGGTAGTATAGAAATTGAATGTTTATAGATAGTAAATGGATGAAACGTATCATTAACAATGTATGCTTAAGTAAGAATTTGTTCTCTGAAGGAGCAGTCACACACAAAGGTATGACTGTTGTTAAAGAAAATGACCAGGCCAAAATATATGAAAAGGGTTTATTAAAAGCATGTGCTATTCGTGAACCAAATAATTTATATAAGTTGCTGATATGTACAAGTGTTCACATAGAAGCAAATGTAGCATCGATCATGGTTTAAAAATGTGGCATGAAAGATTAGGTCATGTTAATCCCCAAATCATAGTTCAATTGTCAAAACAAAATATGATAAAATGTATAAATTTAAATGATGAATTCTTTTGTGATGGATGATAATTTGGAAAGCAACACCAATTACCTTTTAAGGGAAACAAACCAAGGAATTATAAACCAGGTGAATTTATTCATAGTGATGTTTGTGGACCTGTGTCTGCAAATTCTATTGGAGGCAGTAAGTATTATGTTTTCTTTCAAGATGACTCTACTGTATATAGAGCAGTATATTTTTTAAAACAAAGCGGATGTGCTAGAACATTTTAAAAACTTTGTCAACATGTGCAAAAATAAATTTGGTTATTGTGTGCAAATACTACGAGCCGATAATGGCAGAGTATAAAAGCCAATATTTCAAAGGATATCTACATAGTACAGGTATTAGGTTTGAAACGTGTGCTCCATACTGTCCTGAACAAAATGGGAAATCAGAATGAAACACGGTATTATTGTTGAAAGTGCTTGAGCCATGTTGTATACAAAAGACCTCCCACTAGCATTATGGGTGGAAGCTGTCAACACAGCTGTATACATTGTGAAGCGAACCCCAGGTAAAAACACAATTAATAATACTCAATTCGAACTGTGGTATGGAAAAAGAGCTGTGTTAAGTGATTTAAAGGTGTTCGGCTGTGAAGCATTTATGCACATATCAGATACCATGAGAGGAAAATTAGATGCAAAAAGTCAAAGGTTGGTTCTTGTTGGTTACTATAATGAATCCTCAAATTTTAGATTATATGATCCTATAAGGAAAAAAATAAGAGTTTCTCGGAATGTAGTTTTCAATAAAAATAATAAGATCACATTGCCACAGGTAAACACAATTTTGGTTCAAGTAGAAACTGACATGTCAAACATAATCAAACATGAGGAAGTTACAGATAATTGTATTCCACGTGATATTGAAGGAACAGAAAAGTGTGGTAGTACAGGAACAATATTCCCTTTAATTTAAGGCCTAGAGAAAATATTAAATCACATCCCAGTATGAAATAAACCTAGTTGAAGTTAATGTTCCACAATCGTATACGGAAACGGTGTTATCTGAAAATGCAGAGAAATGGAAGTCAGCTATACAAGAAGAATTGGATGCCTTGAATACGAACAAAACGTGGGAGATTGTTCCAAAATGGGAAAACCTTGAAACAATCCATTCGAAATGGGTATTTTAAGTGAAACGTAAGCAAAATGATGATATTGAGCTACACAAAGCCAGGCTCTGCAAGAGGTGGTAGTAGAGGGAGGCGACCGATTCTGGTACACCCGCTCACCCGCTCTAAAAGGGTAGCCACAACCCCGAGCGTGTATACTAGAAGGCAGTCAACACCCCGAGCACGCGTGAAAATGTGCTCGGAAAATATGGTACAGGCACCTGTAGGTGGTAACAGCATTAACACGCCTAATTAGGAAATTATTCTTGTCACCAGCAGATGGAGGATCAGGAGGCGTTGGTGGGAAGGTTTGTAAAGTAAAAAGATTACGTAATACCATGACGTCACAAACAGGTTTCGACGGTACACCATCCATATACTGACCGCGCCCGACGCCTTCTAAGTTCAGGATGAGAACGGCTATTGCCAACGTGCTATGACAGTTGCACTTTTAAATACACATACGGTAGACCATCCATGTACTGACTGCGCTCGACGCTGTTTGACTTAGGTGATCGCATGAGAGCCGCTATTGCCAACGTGCCGATTGTTGCGGATCATGCCTATATATAGCGTAATATTACGCAATACCATTACATCACAAACAGGTTTAGACGAGGATCTTGGATGCAAGGAAACGTTAGTTGTTTATTTATTTATTAAGACAGGAATATGTTAGAACTTCGGTCTTAGTCAGATGTTGATAAAATAGATAATTATGTATAGATCCCTAGTAAGATATTGCGTAATACCATAATGGCATAAACAGGGTGAATGTTAGATAAGAAGAGCGTTCTCATTCATGATATCATATAAAATGCAGCGTTCTGATTGGTCGCATTCTATACGATGCCACGCTCTGATTTGTTACCAACTCGAAATTCAAAATCCCCCGATATGTATAGGAAGGTAGTTCACCCAACAACTTCCTTAACACTGCTCAAGGTGTTCAACGTCAGACAGTAAGTAATAAAGTCACTGGACATGCGCAAGTTAGTCCTAGTGAACACTACATACTATTGATCGTATGGTGAAGAACCGGTTTATATGTTTAAATGTAAACTACACCAAACTGAGGAATCGGGGGATGAGCCGAGTTTCATACGATTGATCGACCACCAATTGCAGTACGCTACATCATTAGACATCACAAATAGGTTTAGATATTATACTTTAATACGATATAAGGAAATGGAACGTAAGTCAATTAGTTAGTAAATTATTAAAACGTATCACAGGCTTATGTTTAACTGGAACGCTTATACCAACAATAATCGATTGTAAATCAACAAAGTCAAACATACCATGCTCGGCCAGGCCGTAAACGGATAGAAGTCAGTATCATTCAGTAAGATATGTGGATTTTCTATAACGATCTCGTATAGTAGGCGTCTAATATGATTGCGTAATACAGGATTCCTTTGTCTATTGATACGAGCATGTAACGCGACAAACAGGATTCAACTAGAGTTCTGTGTTAAATGTGTAAGCTAATATAAAATCAAATTTAATGAAAGCCAAGGCCGTTATTTATTAATTTATTAAGATACATGTAGGAAAACACTCAGGAAAGTTTAATTGATCGCATCGCATGAAATATCGCATTCTAATTGAATATCGATAAATCATATAAAAGCGAGTTCATTTCCGTGCTCTTCACAATTTACCGACGGCTTTCTAACAGTTAGGTCGTGAACTTCAACATCTTTACCTCCAGTATATCGTTTTAGTGTTTATAGTTAGGCGTTGATTTCCAACTGGTTTGGCGTTTTATTATCACTTAGTATTCATAGTTGTTGGACACGCATATTTTAGGTAAGTTATTGAAATTTCACCGCATACTTTCCCTAATAGACTGCAATATTATAGTTTAAGATGGAGTGTGAGATAGGCCACAAAACGTTTGCAAGAAAAGATGGATTGAACAGACATCCCTGCTTAAATAATAAATCTTATACATGCACAATATGTGAGGAAATCTTTACGAGATCGAATAGTCTGTCTCGACATAAGAAAACGCATAATATCGATTCCACAACCAAGAAACGAGATGTTTCAGAAGAGAAGCAGCCACCAAGTAAAACGAACCATCCGGCGAATAGCATGCAGCGACCAACCTTTGTTTCCATGCGCATCTGAACAGCAATTCTCTTAAACTTGAAGAGGATATGTTCATCATAAAAATAACCCGGAACAATAATGTAAAAATAATGGTAAAGCAGGCACCCCATGATGTAATACAACCTACATGAAAAATTACATAAATATAGTATATTCCAACAGTATTATCCGACATGAAGGTAATATCGATGGACCGACGCTCTCCAAGAAACAGTGTAGCGAGTGAAATATAATAACGGAGTGAAATAATTTTATGTATATTATGCTGAATAAAAGTTATCATCATAAACTTTACGAATTTTATTTAAAGGGTGGAACAATATTTATAATAAGTAAGCAGTATTAGAATAATGCAATATTACTAATAAGTAAGTATAGCAAAACAGCATAAGAATGTTTATCCAACTGCTGTGGAAGTTATAAAATCCCACTGATTAGATCTCATTTTCTAGGTACAACCCCTTCGCGAGAGTATACGTTCTCATATTTGAATTTCTGCAATTCCTGTTTATAGGAACACCCCAGAATCGGTTTCACGTTTACATCTTCAATTAAATATGCGTTGGGATTACCCACCTTACTTAACCTTCCTATACTCATGCATACGGTCTGTGAGATCGATTTATATAGTATAGTATATGTGTTTCATATTTTGACGTGAGTATAGGAAGGTTAAACATGTAAGAATACGGGATTTAACTTGAATGGATCGATGTTTCGTATGATTGTATTCATCGATTATTTTAGACAAAATATCCATCTACCTATACAAACCTCTCAAACGAAATAAATGTACAATGTGAAGCTACCAGCATTATTCGACAGTCCTAACCTCGCAAGGAGCGGGGTTGCTGGTGAAATTATACGATACTGAACATATCAAATACATCTCTACACAAACTTATACAGACTCGACTTCAATACAGAAACAAAAACCCAGGAAGTTGTATGAACCGTCTATTTAATAAGGGGTGGAAAAGGATACATATATCTATATACTGTTGGCATAAGAGGAACAAAAGTCTCATTCTAAGATGATAACGGAAGTATCTTGTTGGATGTCGATATCATGCACATACCAAAGGTGAATGTAATGGGAGGTTTAACGTGATGTCTACGATGGAAGACGAAGAGAAAACAAGATGATACCGGAAAACATAAAATTTGCAAGCTATGAGAGAAAATAGTCATATATCAATCTAACCAGTTAAATAAAGTACAGGCTGTGCATCTAATGATGTATTACAATCTTTCTTTACCTTGCACTTGAAGTCACGTAAATATAGGATGATATGTTACCAGTACTATTCGACAATCCTAAACTTGCAAGGAGTCGAATTCCTGACGAAAGTAGAAATATCGATCCCATCGACTTCAACATGCTGACGAAAACGCATAAAGTTGTATGAATCGTATATTTATCGATGTTGATATCATGGATATACCGAAGGCGAATGTAAATATTCCAAATGATGAATAAGCGTGTATCTCATCGTGAATTACTGCAGTCTGTCGTCCAGCATGAAAAGAAAAGGACGACCAATTATCCGCACTGACACGTCTAATCTTGAAAGGAGTTAAGTTTATGGTGAAATTAAAAGGTAGTGGTCACATCGAGACCCAAAACAACCTATCAATATGCAAATGTGTACGACTTCATCATAAAGACGAAAATGTAGGAAGCTGTATCGATCGTGTATTTAACAAGACGAAAAAGGATATACATATCGATCTATTATTAATGGAAGAGGATCAATACATCACTATGTTCTGATATCAGGTCGGATCGGCATCAACATCATAGACATATCAAAGGTGAATGTAATAGAATGTTAACCGTATTGACGATAACCGAGACGAAGAAAAAACAAGGTTGTTGGAGTGATATGAAATTTGTAAATCACGAACGAAAAACGGTGCTACGTATTATGGTCTACACCGACTTTGCCTGTAAACCAATAGAATCGTACTAATCCGAGTCTCAAACAGCAAATACAAGTGGAACGCGCATTATGCATAAGCATAAAAACGTACACTGGACCGGACTGCATCAACGTTTTCGTGCAACGATTGACGGAAATACATCAAACAACTATACAACCGTCACATGGAATTCCATAAACATATGAAGCACCTTACCGCCAGCGGACGCAGAGCATAACACTGGAGTCGAAAAATGACCTATATGCGAAAAGGCATCAAACGAACATAAAGTAACAGAGAATTTCCATTTGAATAAACCATTCTGGAGTGTTGTGCATTCCAGTCAACGAGAATGACTTCTAGATGAATTTTTAAATTAATGAACAATTCTGTTTACAGAAAAACGAAGGAGAACATCGATAAACAAGTATATGTTTAACTGCTAACGTATTGAAAGGATTTGAGACGAAGACGAGACGCTGGATCTCTGATTGCACAACAGAAGTTTAAAAATATCAATATATTTAGCGATAATTTTACAGTAATTCAAATGAAGATATTTAAAGTCGTCTACAATAAATCCGCACATATCGGTTTCATCGTCTTGAAATTGTCGAAACTGCTGATGTATGACTTTCACTACAACAAACACTACCTGAAACGGTTGTACTAGAATAAAATACCATTATGCTATATGAATACAGATAGTTTCATACTATACATTGAAACTGAGAACGTGTATGCCGATAATAATCGAAATTCGCATACATTCAGCACAACTGATTATGAATACGATATAATTCGTACGAAATAAGGTGGTGCAGGGAATGTTAGATCGAAGAATTTAATGATTTTCGATCAAAGATGGTCGGACTTCAAGTAGATAACTGACAAGTTAAACGTGTGAAGGGATCTGCTGTATAAGACGCGGCATCTATTCAGGACGGCTCTCCACGATATCTATCTAATATGGAAAACAGGAAATTGGCACTACCATGCTTGAACGATAAGAGGTGCATCCATACTAATAGGCTAATGATATACATACATACGCCTAGGGTACAACAAGGCCATCAAGACTGAAC
Organism: Chrysina gloriosa; assembly: GCA_038088585.1. Taxonomy (NCBI): domain Eukaryota; kingdom Metazoa; phylum Arthropoda; class Insecta; order Coleoptera; family Scarabaeidae; genus Chrysina; species Chrysina gloriosa. Next base: position 32,664,754 of record CM076089.1, read on the forward strand.
CGAATTTTAAACTGCAAGAGGGGTTGTCCACCTCATCGACTCCGAAAGGTGGACAACCGGCGTGCGTGCGTGTCTGGAAGGTATACAACCCCTCTTGCAATTTAAAATTAGGTTCAGTCTTGTTGGCCTTGTTTTACCCTAGGCGTATGTATGTAATATTGCAGTCTATTAGGAAAAGTATGCGGTGAAATTTCATATACTCGAATACTAAGTGATAATAAAACGCCAAACCAGTAGGGAATCAACGCCTAACTATAAACACTAAAACGATATACTGGGGGTAAAGATGTTGAAGTTCACGACCTAACTCTTAGAAAGCCGTCGGTAAATTGTGAAGAGCACGGAAATGAACTCGCTTTTATATGATTTATCAATATTCAATTAGAATACGATATTTCATGCGATGCGATCAATTAAACTTTCCTGAGTGTTTTCCTAGATGTATCTTAATAAATTAATAAATAACGGCCTTGGCTTTCATTAAATTTGATTTTACATTAGCTTACACATTTAACGCAGAACTCTAGTTGAATCCTGTTTGTCGCGTTACATGCTCGTATCAATAGACAAAGGAATCCTGTATTGCGCAATCATATTAGACGCCTACTATACGGGATCGTTATAGAAAATCCACATATCTTACTGAATGATACTGACTTCTATCTTGCAATCGATTATTGTTGGTATAAGCGTTTGTTGCCGGCCGGGCCTCTCGGTGTCGAAATTGACCACGGGTGGCTAGCTCAGTGAGGCACCGGCAACAAATTCGACATGCTACGAGTTGGGCAGGGGCGTTCCTCTTCGTCGTTTGACTAGGCGGACGTTCCTCTTCTTAATAATAATAATAATAATATTTTATTTCGTGCCCAACAGTACAAAACCACAACGGACACATACAATCAAGCTGAATACACTAAGCAAAGAGCAATATGCAACAATTGAACGAAGAGATACACCCGTCCTCATATTAAAGTATTTCTATAACTATACATAGATACATACATATATGTGCTACCTTATATATACGTAATATTAAACTAACTCCCCACAAAAAATGTCTTTATATAACATATCACCACAACGACACAGACGTGTTATGGGCGCTAGGTACATGACGTTTGTTCTTATAGAATCCAAGTAGAATGAACATATATTTCGCGACTTTTTGGCAGGCGCATAAAAGGTACGCAAGAAACTCAGGACAGTCCTAATAGTAATAAGAGGCGATGTTTGGGTAATGTTTATTACACATTAAAGTTTCGTAAATAAATATTATAACATAAGAAATAGTAAATAACAACAAAAACAAAATAAATAAAATGAATAAATAGATAACTAAAACACAGAACAGAGTCACAAACACTTACATATGTGCACTGTGGTGGAGTTGTGTGACTCTACGGTGGAAATGTCGAAGGGCATAGCGATGACTGACGATTGGATGAGTGTACATGTAGAGAATGTAGCCGCATGAGTGTATAGATGACGGTGTATGAATCTGAGTGAGCGTTGTGTACCTAAACCAATAATTATTAAACAGACGTATCAGTAAACGAACAATTTACAGATGTAGTTACAGGTAAATGCGGTAGGAAAATAATGCATAAACTATTAGGCATGCGGTGAAATAAATCAGGAGATATACGGACATAAATACCTGAGTAAAAGTGGTGGTGTCTAAATTGCTGAATTAGTACACATAAGAAAAATTAATAAGTACATGATATGGGTACGTGGATGTGTAACATAGGGTAAAATACATGAACGGATAAGCGTATGGATGGATAAATTCATCAACTAGGGATAAAATTGCATAGACATACGACAGGTTTACATGGATGCATAATATGACACAAATACGTGGTTTAGAATACAGGTGCATAAGGAACGTACATGTTCTATAAGTATAAATACCTGGTTGTATGCTGCGGTGCCTAGATCATTGAAGTAATACACATGGAGATTAATAAATACATAATTTATGTGGTGAATTATATGGAAACGCAATATAATTGCACATACGTAGGTAAATAAGCGGTTGCATAAAATCAATTCATAAAGTGAGGGATGCAATTTAAATAAACATACGATAGAACGACATTACAATGGAAAATACATGGATTAATTTACGGTTGCATCGGAAATGTACATGTTTGATTGGTACAAATACCTGGTTATAAGGTGCGGTGCCTAAAATAGTGAATTACTACACACAGAATTAATTAATAAAGAAATTTACAGGTAAATCTGCGAATGTGCAATGAAATGTGTTATGAAAAACAATAAAAATGCTACTTGAAAACTACACACGACTATTCAAAACTTGTGTATTTAGCCTTTCGTTAGATTTCGTTAAAAACATTGAAAAACTACATAAAATTTGAGATTAAATTAACTAAATAATGCGAACAGTGCGGTAACCGTAAGTCAATCTAAAACGTTTTAGCTAAACCTTCACAATATAGAATACAAAAATACGTGAGATTGATTGTTACTGCGAGTTATGCAAAAGGCGATACAGGTCGGGTATGAATTTCTATATATATTTGAATATCAATGAATTTAATAAGCAATACGGCAATCTAGAAAATAATGATTTTACAAGATTGAATAATAATAACGTTAAATTTAGCGGAAAAGAATAATGCGAAATATGAACTATTGAAAATAAAAAGAACGGTTTACGACATATGGAACAAATTGCTTAGCTATTAAGTGTCATGGCTTCCGGGTGATGTCATCGCATGAATGTCTAATCGTTGTCTGTCTCGAGTGTTGAAAAAGAGGTCGTTCGGAATTATCCGATGGGTTAGATGATCAATTTTCCTTCGTTAACAAATCTTGATGGTGAGGTAAGAATACAATGTTGTTCGATTAGGTACGACGGGGGTGGTTGGTTCGATCTCGGGTTTCTTTTCCTCCGTGAACGGGAGATGACCTGGAATAATACCTTAGAGGCTACGCTGATGAATCCCTACTCCAGGGTAACTACTATTTTCACGAAAAATACGATAAACGCTACGCGCACTTAAATTTTATCAGCCATAAGCTCGTCCAATATCGTCACCGAACCGTTCAAGTCGACCACTTGATACCTTCCTCTTTTTTTTTCCAAACTTCGTTACTATCCGAAGCTAACATTCGCTTCGCTTCTCGTGATTGGACGAATTCGAAAGAAAGGACAACTAACACGCTGCGATGGGGTGGGTTCAACGGTAATATCGTTACGCGATATTCGGAAATAAGTATTATGTGAAAGGAGTAAAATTTGAGCCTAATTTCTAATAAGTTAAATGAAATACAGAAACTGAACTAAATGAAATTTGTGCACGTAACAGGTTGCCGTTTCTGGAAGGCGTCAACGGTCCGATGATATCGACCGAGACGACTTCAAAGGGTCTGGCGGGGGCGTGGGGTCGCAAGGGGGCTTTGAGTTGGTGGGCGCCTCGCTTAAACGCGTTACAGATGCGACAGCTACGCACATAGTCCGTTACTTCGGGAACGAGAGTGGGCCAGTAGAATCGGTCCCGGATGGCGCGGACGGTCTCCTCGATCCCAGGATGACCGGCAGTGTGGTGGTCGTGGTACCGGTAGATCACCTGGCGCCTGACTTCCCGCGGCGTAACGATCGGGTACTGGTCCCCCATCCGGCGTCGTAGCAATTCACCTTGTAGGACGTACAGGGGCTCGCTGCCGTCGTCTCGGTGAGGTCGGGCGGCGTCCTCGCGATAAGGGGCTAGCTGCTCTACCCTCTGCTGGGCGTTTTGTAGTTGATGTAACAGTGGCTCGTCGTCGATGTTTACCAGGACTCGGTGCGGGGCTTCGGCTTCAGGTGCGGGGCGATGATCCTGGGGCAGCAAGCGCTCGACGTCGTCTAGATTCTCTGGAATCAGATTCTCACCTGGATTGCATGAGCGTGCGTCCGGCAGCTCATTCTCCCGTCCAGGAATGTGTTCTATGGTGTACGAAAACTCCTGAAGCAGTAGGGACCATCGCATGAGTTTTGACCCGGGTGTCTTTAAACTGCCGGAGCCAGATGAGAGCCTTGTTGTCGGTGCGGAGAACGAACGGTTGCTTTTCCAGATAGGCGCGGTAGCGCTTAATCGCCCAGGCGACGGCGAGGCATTCCTGTTCGTTCACATGGTAGCGGCGCTCGGTGGGGTTGAACCGCACGCTGAAGTAACTAACGACTTGTCGCCCTTCGGTGGAGTCCTGGTAGAGTACGGCGGAAGCGCCCACCGCACTTGCGTTCGTTTGGACCACGAACGGCTTCCTGAAGTCGGGTCGATGTGGCCACAGGGATTGGGCAGCCTGCCTTTTAATCTCCTGGAAGGCCTGAACGGCGGCTGGGTTCCACCGGAAGGCCTCCTTGGTGGAGAGTAAGTCGGTCAAGGGGGCGATGGTAGTAGCAGTGTGGGGAATGTATTCCCGCAGCCAATTCACCAAACCTAGGAAACGCCTCAACCCCTTTCTGGTAGTGGGTTGTTCGGCCTTCTGGACGGTCTCTGTGTGCCCGTCTTGGGGATGATTTCCGTCCGACGTGACGACGTGGCCCAAATAATCCAGCTCCAGCCGTGGTGGCGAAGCGGCATTTGCCGAGGTTCAATCGGAGGCCGTGTTGGACTAACCGCTCGAACACAAGCCTTAAGTGCCTTTGATGTTCTTCAAGACTGTCAGAATAGATAATTATGTCGTCTAGATAGGCGATTGCAAACTTACGCAAGTAGCCGACTAGGACATCTTGCACCATTAGCTTCTGAAACGTGGTGGGGGCTCCTCCCAACCCAAACAGCATTACATTGAACTCGTATGCGGCTCCGCCCGGAGTCGTGAATGCCGTCAGTGGTTTGCCAATACCAGTTTCGCATATCTAGTGTCGTGAATATCCTGGTGGTACCCAGATCCCTCAACGATTCTTGGATCGGAGGTAGGGAGCTGGCTTCATCATATGTCCGATCGTTTAGTTTGCGATAGTCCACACAAAATCTCGGTTCGCCACTTTCCTTCGTGACGATCACCACGGGTGAACTATAGCTGCTGTGGCTTGGGCGGATCACGTCGGCTGCTCGGCTATGATGCGCTTCTTGGGAGAATAGCGGTACCGCGAAGCTCTCACGGGCGTGTCGTCGCTCAACCGTATTGCTTCGTTGTGGCTGTGGTCATCATAGGGGAGCCTTCCTCGAACAGCGCCGCGAAATCTCCCAATGTTTGGGCAAAAATCGTTTGTTGTTGCTCTGGCTATTCCGTAGTGTCAACCGGAATGTCTGCAAATTCACTGAAATTTCGCTGTGTTGGCGCGGTTCTTACCTTGCTGAAAAACAGCGTGCGGCGCTGTCCGGCTCCTACATGGATGCAGTTCCGGGGAATATCGATGACCGCTGGTTACTGTTGGAGCCAGGGATACCCCAGAATGATGTCGGCGTCGAGCCCTTCGACGACAGTCGCGAGGCACTCAAGCTCGTATTCCATCGCCTTGGTAACGAGCAGACCCTGGGAGTCGGCGGTGAAGGTGCGCCCTCGGATGGTGGAGTGGAACTTCACCGTCGGGATCTTATTGATGGGGCCGGATATCCATCCAGGCCGAACGAGGTTTTGGCTGGCGGCTGTGTCGATGAGGGCGATTACCGTATTCTCGCGGACTTGGAGCTTGATGGCAGGCGTTCTAGAGTTTCCTAGGCTGGTGGTTAGGACCGTTCTAACGCCTATAGTGCGACCCTGCTGGCTTCCCCCGACAACGTCGTGGCTTCGGGGTAGCTGGTCGGCGGTTGTCGCTGCTGATTAGGCGGCGCCGTGGCGCTGGCGACGGCTGGCGCGGCGGTGGATGTTGGGAATTCGCCGTCGGCCGGCCCTGCTGGGTTCGTGGCGGCGACGGGTGTAGCGCGCGGAAGTTGAAGTGGAACTCCAGACATAACCAGCACTTGGGGAGGCTGACGTTAGCTCGGGGCCTGGCTTCGGGGTCCGGCGGCTCGTCCGAAGTTTGGTGCGCCTCGGTGCCCTTACGTAGTTCTTGTCGGCGCTTGGCGCTCAGGAACTCCACCCTGAATCGCCGCTGGGAGTCGGTTAGGTCCAGGAAACTGCTCTCGTGCCGCTTGAACCATTTAAGGGCGTCGACCGCCAGGAATAGTCGGACAGCATCGTCGACATCCTCAAGGATGTTGAAGGTTCTGCCGGCCAAATAATTGACTAATCTGTGGAGGAATACCTGGGGATCCTCGACGGGCTGCCCGTAGAACATCCGCGGGGTTTGGCTTCACCGATGGAGCGGGTTCCCTGCATGCGCGCGAACATTTCCTCCGTCAGGAGGTACTGGATCGTAGATGGCATGGAGGTCGTCGTGGTGGTAGACGCGGCGGCCGTGGAGGCGGCTGTTGCTGGTGGAACGGCGGAGGCAGCCGTGGTGGTGTATGCAATTGACGTGGTGGCCGGCGATGCTGGTTGCAGAGCGGCGAAGGCGGCCGTTGTGGTCGTCGTTGGCGGAACGGCGCAGCGCGGGTGGGAGGGCTTGCGTCAGCGCAGCCGGCAGTAAGGTCTGGAGGGCGCAACCAGTTGGTCGGCCAACGTCGGAGAACGGATGCCGTCGCCCAGCGTTTGGTCCGGAAACCTGCGTTCGGTCATCTCGCTGTGATGTGGCGGATGGTGGTCCGCTTCTCCGGCGTCAGGCATCTCGAAATGTGGAGCCGTCGATGTGGCTGCGTCCTCTGCGAACGAAAGATCAGCCGAATGCTGAGGATTACCCCTCGTATTCATGTCGATTTCTCTCGTTCGTACATGTACATGTTTGATTGGTACCTGGTTATAAGGTGCGGTGCCTAAATTAATTAATACAGAACATTACAGGTAAATCATGCGAATGTGCAATACAATGATAAGAAATATGAATGGCTATACATACGGGTTAGTAATTTGGCACAAATACAAAAACACGTGGCTAAATTGCCCGGCAGCACGGCGATTCACACACTGCGACTGAAGCTCTGGGTTTATATAGTATTTTCAAAACAAATTCGATGCTAATGGGCGGGATCTAGAAAAATGACGGGGAGGTTACAAATATAGGTGGCTCCGCTGCCGGTCGGCAGTTGGCCGATCACGCTCAGCCCGTGCACATCGAGAATGTTGGAGAATAGCAACGGGAGGTTATTAAATGATTAACTTTACTTATTCTAACTTAATTTCTAATAGTAACACTTAAATTTATCCGGCCGATTCGCAGATATCGCTGTTTTTGCAACCGTATGTTTGCCGTAGCCGATCGGAAGCGTTCCTCCTTTCCTCAGGCCATACGGTTTTGCGTGCATACGGGCGATATCTACGGTTTCAACCGAATTTTTGGCAAACTTGCCATGGATGGATTATCATGAAATTTGAACGTGCTGTAGGCCACATTCTACAGTATCATTCGGTGAAAAGGAAATTTGATTCCATCCAGTCGATTGTTTGCAAATGAAAGTTAAAGTTGGGGTAGTGTTCTGCCCGTGTTCTAATATGATTCTGTGGATGAATTTAAAAGTTTTTGTGCTGAATGCGTGTGTTTAATCAAAATGAGTGGAATGTTAATGGTTTGCTTAAATCTAGGCGTTAACTAATTAGCGAAAAATACAATAACGATGCGCTAGCATCTAGGTGGTATAAATAATACATAATAAAATTTGGCGGGGAATTTTTTGTTTTACGTCTGTAGTTCGCGATGGCGAGTTTATAAGGGGTTGTTTGGAAGGTTTTTAACCTGCCCATTCGCAAATAACGTCTAAGAACGGTTTCGACATTAGCACATATCTGTGATGGTAACACGTTCCAGTTAAACATAAGCCTATGTGATACGTTTTAATAATATACTAACTAATTGACTTACGTTCCATTTCCTTATAATATCGTATTAAAGTACAATATCTAAACCTATTTGTGATGTCTAATGATGTAGCGTACTGTGATTAGTGGTCGGTCAATCGTATGAAGCTCGGGTCATCTCCCGATTCCTCAGTTTGGTGTATTTTACGTTCAAACATATAAACCGATTCTTCACATTACTGATGAACGATCGAAAGTATACAGTGTTCACTAGGACTAACTTGCGCATGTCCAGTGACTTTATTACTTACTGCCTGACGTTAAACACCTTGATCAATGTTAAGGATGTTGTTGGGTGAATTACCATCCTATACATATCGGGGGATTTTGAATTTCGAGTTGGTAACAAATCAGAGCGTGGCATTGTATAGGATGCGACCAATCAGAACGCTGCATTTTATATGATATCATGAATGAGAACGCTCTTCTCATCTAACATTCACCCTGTTTATGCCATTATGGTATTACGTAATATCTTACTAGGGATCTATACATAATTATCTGTTTTATCAACATCTTCTGACTAAGAGCGAAGTTCTAAAATTCTTGTCTTAATAAATAAATAAACAACTAACGTTTCCTTGCATCCAAGATCCTCGTCTAAACCTGTTTGTGATGTAATGGTATTGCGTAATATTACGCTATATATAGGCATGATCCGCAACACTCGGCACGTTGGCAATAGCGGCTCTCATGCGATCACCTAAGTCAAACTGTCCTGAAAATGAGTCAAGCAGACATCAACATCCAGTTGGCTAGGATCGTGAAATCTTACCTCGAGGGCCGTCATCCTTCGACGACACGGCCGATGGCGACCGGTGTTCCCCAGGGCTCCCTTCTACGCCCGAGCTTTTTCTTCTTTATATGTCCGACGTCCCACGACCGCCGGCGATGGAGATAGCTCTATACGCGGACGACAGGGCCATGTTCACCACCTCCGAATCAAGATGTTACTGTTGACGGTATTTTTGCGACCAATACTTACATATGGAGCGGTGTCGTGGTCGACTGCAGCGAAAACAAACATCAACAGGCTCGTGGTGGCGCAAAATAAAATGCTGCGGATGATCGCTTGCGCCCCGTGGTTTGTCCGGAACGAGCAACTGCACGAGGATCTCTCTATATCGAATATGAGCGACTATCTTCTTCAATTGGCTAGAGCCACGCTAGAGAGAATGCAGGTTTCGAACAACCCGGTAGTGCTATACTGCTGCTCTCGACCCCGACAAATCCCCGCCTAAGACCATCGTTAGGCGGGTGCAGGACCTCCTCAGAGATTGATGACGAACTGAGTGCGACTGCAGAGGTCAACCCGGGACAAAGATCCCCCTGGAGTTCTGTTGACGATGAACAAGCAGTTCGATCCCGACGCTGAGGACGTTGTCTTAGTGAAGGACCCGATCGGGTCGCCCCCAACATACCACCTTGCGGCTAGATTTTGGGCCGCTTAGCGGAGGACCGAGGGGCTTATGAATCCTTCGGGACCCAGCCTCGCTAAATGATAGACAGCTCTCCGTATTGCGTAATATTACGCTATATATAGGCATGATCCGCAACAATCGGCACGTTGGCAATAGTGGCTCTCATGCGATCACCTAAGTCAAACAGCGTCGAGCGCAGTCAGTACATGGATGGTCTACCGTATGTGTATTTAAAAGTGCAATTGTCAGCACGTTGGCAATAGCCGTTCTCGTCCTGAACTTAGAAGGCGTCGAGCACGGTCAGTATATGGATGGTGTACCGTCGAAACCTGTTTGTGACGTCATGGTATTACGTAATCTTTTTACTTTACAAACCTTCCCACCAACGCCTCCTGATCCTCCATCTTCTGGTGACAAGAATAATTTCCTAATTAGGCCTGTTAATGCTGTTACCACCTACAGGTGCCTGTACCATATTTTCCGAGCACATTTTCACGCGTGCTCGGGGTGTTGACTGCCTTCCAGTATACACGCTCGGGGTTGTGGCTACCTTTTTAGAGCGGGTGAGCGGGTGTACCAGAATCGGTCGCCTCCCTCTACTACCACCTCTTGTCGAGTCTGGCTTTGTGTAGCTCAATATCATCATTTTGCTTACGTTTCACTTAAAATACCCATTTCGAATCGATTGTTTCAAGGTTTTTCCCATTTTGGAACAGTCTCCCACGTTTTGTTCGCATTCAAGGCATCCAATTCTTCTTATATAGCTGCCTTCCACTTCTCTGCATTTTCAGATGACACCGTTTCCGTATACGATTGTGGAACATTAACTTCAACTAGGTTTATTTCATACCTGGGATGTGATTTATATATTTTCTCTAGGCCTTAAATTATATGGGAATATTGTTTAGTCATGGTATAAACTACAATGAAACATTCTCCAACAACAAGGTATGATACAATTCGCTTTCTGCTTGCGATTGCTGTTAAATATTCGAAATAATGCAATTTGACGTGAGAACTGCCTTTTTACATGGTTACTTAGAAGAGGATATTAATATGAAAGCGCCAGAAGGCGTTGATATTTCAAACACAAAAGTTTGTAAGTTATTGAGATCCATATATGGCTTAAAGCAGGCTCCACAATGGTGGAATAAAAGACTGGATGAATATCTAAGAAAAGTTTTTGGTTTTAAACAGTGCGAAGCTAACAAATACATCTACAGTGGAACAATAAATGAAGATAATGTCTTGTTAGTAATTTACGTCGATGATGGCTTAATTATGGCTAAAAATATGAACACATTATCAGTAATTACTACTGAACTCAAGAAACAATTTGAAATTGTGGTGTACTCAGAAATAAATTACTTTGCTGGACTTGAAATACAAATAAATGATGAAGAAAATTCGATATTTATTCATGTAAGTAATTATATCGACCAATTATTAAAACGTTTTGGTCTAACAGATGCTAAAACAAAACGAGTACCAGCTGATCCAGATACAAACTTGTCTATGGAAATGGAATCAAGAGTAATCCAGGATTCGAGCAGCAGTTGGTTCTTTAATGTTTGAAGTTGTAAATGCAAGACCTGATATTAGCTATACTGTGAACTTGGTTAGTCGCTAGCAAAACTGTCCAACGCTGGCACAGTGGAAAGCTGGCAAACGCATACTAGAATATCTAAAGTATACAAAACATCTTGGTATTATGTTTTCTTATAATGAACATCATTTGCTGTCCGGATTTTCTGATACTGACTATACTAGTGATGCAATTACGAGGCGATCTACTGGATACGTATTTAAAATGGAAAATGGTGCTGTGATCTGGTCGAGTAAACGGCAACAGTCTGTTGCAGTGCCGATAAGAGAAGCTGAGTTCGTAGCCGCATGTGAAGCCACGAAAGAAGCTATATGGCTGCCGCAATTGTTAAAAGAAGTTGACAATGGTACTGGCAAGGTGATTTTGAATATTAACAATCAGAGCGTGTTGAAACTAATTAAAAATCCTTCTTTTCACAAAAAACAAAACACATTGATGTAAAGTATCATTTTATTCGTGACATTTATAATGAAGGTAAAATTGATTTAAATTACAAAAGACAAACAAACGGCTGATATTTTTATTACCATTACCAATTGTCAAATTCGAGAAATTTACATCAGATCTAGGAATGAGATTGTTAAACATTGATTTAAAGATGTAAACATTAATTTTAAGTGTAAAATGTTATTGATATTGTTAGGTTCGTTTCTTATGTTTTTGTAAACATTTTTAGATTGCATGGAATACGTGGAAGTGTTAGAATTTTGAAATATATTCCGCATCATTTGATGTAGATGCCTATTTTATCGGCGCTTTTGTATTTCGTCCGTTATTGTAAATATACTTCCTTCTTGTTGTGCGTGAGTAGAGTAGACGTGCTTTTCTTAACCTAAAGCTAAATCATAACAGAGTGTTTACTTCGATATCATACACCAACATACTTCAGTTTATTTCGATATCATGCATTCTAAATACATGCTGCATATTACAGAGTTCATCATAATAATATCAATATACTAACAGTTGTAGTGTAATTCACGGTTACAAACAACCAAGCATCAATACAGTATTATTTTTATTAGAATGGTATTTGAATTAAGATTGGGACTTCTTGCAGTTTTCGATACGCACAATCACTTTGAAATTTGACGACGGAGAATTCTCACAGCTAAACCTTTAAATTCACATTCTTAAAAGTAAGCGGCGTGGGACATGTTTGAACGACACATCACTTTCCAGATCAAGGACAATGTCCTTAACCTCCTTTTTCTTCTAAGCAACGCGGCTGCTTCAGGCCGCATTCGTCGTGAAGAAAAATATGCGAGATTTATAGTCCTTAGTTATGAAGTTGTTCATCGAATCTTACAACGCCGGAGGTGCGGGCAAATATATAAAAAGCTCTGGATTTCGGGTTTGGCATCCTGAGGAAGTCTTTGAAGGTCCTCCAACACGTTTACCATGCGTCGGGTCATCGCAAGGGACGGCGGGCGGCTCGGATCCAAGCAACCGGTTATTATATTAACGTCACACGCTTCTATGAATTTTAAGCCATCAAATTTCGCATTCAGCCTCCATGCCGAACAATGTTAGGGAACACCTTCCCTTAAGGGGTGACGTGGGTTTTGTAGCCAAGGAAAAAGCATATTTTCCCGATTTTTTAAAATATAACATATGAATTATTTCATTCGAAGTGTTGAGCATATAAAAGAATAACTTCTCAACAATATTTAAAAAAATTGCCATCACAAAAATTCGGGAAATTCAGCCGGTAGGGCCTGGTGTGTAAAAAATGTGTCCTCATGGTAGGCAGAATAACTCCTGATAGTTTCATCTGAAATTTTAAGAACCAGATTTTTCTGTTAGTCGATAAATACAGGCGTACTTGAACGAAGGATTTTTTAAAAAATTGAAATTTGAATTTTTTGGCAGAGTTGTATGCAAAATAGTTCAATTTTGCTACAATTTACACTACGTATAGCCTTGTAAAATTATTTGTAATCGAAGAAAGACCTTCCTTCAGATACTGGTCAATGCTATTTTGAAGAAATGTGCCAAATTTCAATGAGATCGGTGCACTAGTGTTTCTGAAATCGTGTCTACCAATTTCAAATATGTTGTTTCGAGAAATTTTGTTTAATAACTCGCATAGAATCGTCGATTCCAGCACCAATAACAAAAGATCTAGCTGCAGCTGCAATGTCGAGGACATCCTTTTGTTTCTGTCTGAGACGAATTCTTGCCTCTCGGGTCCTAGTCTCAGCTATGAGTATACGATAGTCAACCTATTTTCGCGCGTACTCCTGGCTATTTTGGCCAAATTTCATGCCCATCTCGTGCATAAAAAGTAATAGAGCTGAGATCCCTTCGATGAAAGTACAAGCGACAACTATCTTGGAACCAGCAGGAAGTATTTTTAAGTGATTTTCCAAATTAACTGGTTCAGACTCTCATTATTAATTTGCGTGAAGCCACCAACACACCGCTCAAGAAGCACATCTTCGCTAAGCTCCTCATAAATAGACTTGATAGCTCACAAAATATCACTTGGCAATTGAATGATGATAAAACATTCATAGCTGAAGCACGCTGCCAAACGCACCATGAGTCAGGGCCGCTTGCCCATTTCTCGTGCTGTGGGTTTTGGTCCGTTGAGCTATAGTGGAAGCACGTTGCTCATATTGCGTTCTTCATTTTTTTAACTGAATCACAGTTTCTCCTTATAGCCAGTCCGTAATAAACTGTTAATTTATTGCTTAATTTATCCGTAAGTTTGCCTTTGCCAGATAGGGTTTTCTTTTTCTAACCGTATTACCTTTGATCTTTGTTTCGTCAATAGTTTTCTGCACTAAATTGCGTAAACAGGTGCCCATCCTCTTTTGCACATGTTCTATGCATTTTTTGTTTACTTCAAAGTTTTTGCATTAAGGTTTGGGATTCAGAACTTCGTAATATGTTTTGGGGTCTCCGTTTTCAAAGTAAATGACGTACCTCAGGCCGTATTTTTCAAACCAGCTGCTCCTTGGTAATTGGCACTGCATTCGTCCTTTTCTAAATGATCCTCTTGCCACTCTTCAAATTCTGCTGAATCTAGTTGTTTCTTCCAAGTCTCACATAATTTACAATATGAGCTTTTCACGAATACATCCAAAACTTTTCCAGAATAATAATAATAATAATAGTAATAGTTTATTATCCAACAGTAATTACCAATAACAAGACAAAAAATATAATAATTACATACTTACATTAAAAGAAAAATACAAAATATTAAAGTAACTACAAATCATTAATAGTATTAACAAAAATATCCGTGTAATGCAGGTCGGCAGATCGGCACATTGTAGCAAGTGGCGAAGCGCTAAGTAAATTAGTTGTAGAAAATGGTATAAAAAATGTAGTGTGACAACGAGACGATAATCTAGGAACATAAAAGTTTAATTGGAAAAGCAGAGGCGAACAGTTAATGATCCCATGTACCAATTTCCATATGAAACGGGCACCAGTGCATTCACGTCGAAAGGCTAGAGAATTAAAGCCGTGCCTCCCCAGCAACGAATTATAATCAACTCCTCGATCGGGATAAATGCCATCCATCCTAAATGATAAATATTTAAGAAAATGACGCCGAATCCTTTCAATTGACAGCCGAAGATAGATATAAAGAGGAGACCAGACCCGTGACGTGTGACGCGTATTCTAATTTACTCATAATGAAGCTGTAAAAAGTGATTTTAGCAATTGGTCATTACGAAATGATCTGCAAGAGCGTATTATAAACCCCAGTCTTAGAAGCAGAAAGACAGAGGTGAGTTATGTGAGGTAAGAAACTCATGGCATGATCAAACAGCACACAAAGATCCTTAACCACATCCAGTTTGGTCAAGGAGTGACCACCCATGTTATATTTAGAGGCAATTGGACTAAGTTTACGGGTAAAAGAAATGTAGCAGCATTTTTTGAGATTTAATTTAAATTTAAATTTAGCGCACCAGTTAATAATGTAATTAACATTGTTTTGTAAATTTAAAACATGCCAACTATTAATACTAGAATAAATTTTTATGTTGTCAGCATATGCCAACACCATACATGCTAGATTATCCAAGAGGTCATTAATATACAGAATAAAGAGCAAAAGCCCCAGATTTGATCCTGACGGGACACCAGATGAAATCAAAGGATTTATAGCCCTTATAGTGTACATAGTTGCATGTATTACTTAAGTATGACTGAATTAACTTCAAAAATGGTGTATTAAGGCCAAACCCACACAGTTTATACATTAGTATATTGTGATCAATCATGTCGAAGGCCTTGCTGAAATCCATGTAGACCACATCCACCTGGCCACGGCCATCCAACTCACCACAGATAAATTGAGAAACACTGACAAGGTTACAGGTCCGTAGTTAGTAATTTCAGATTTATTCCCTTTTTTAAATATAGGACATATTCTTGTTCTTTGCCACACAGAAGGAAGAACGGAAGTCCTGATAGACAAATTAAGCAAAACCGCCAGAGGCCTAGCTAAAGCTGAACCAGCGTTACGCAAAAGAAAAGAAGGAAACTGAGTCATCACCGGAAATGTAACTCTCAGGAAAGGAGGTCTAATTTTGCTTAATTCCTCCTCAGTAACAAGTGGGACGCAAAACGGAACACAATCACCGTAGGAGGTATAATCAGAAAACGGTGCACCAGGAAGATACGTGGATCGAAAGACTTCGGCGAAAGCATCTAACGACGTTCTGAGGCGTGTCGAGAGATGAACCGTTATAAGACAAGTTCTTCGGAATTCTAGTTGAACCTTGTTTATCATGAATATACTTAAATATTTGTCTGGGGTCATTCAAAATCGATGCTTCCGTTGATTGTAAATAACGTTTGTGGGCCAGAGAAATTTTCGATTTGCAAAGAGTGCGAAGTCTTTTAAACTCTTTCTCAAAATAAGCGTTCTTAGTAGTAATCCATTTGCGTCTGTAGTAGGACTTAAGTTTAATGTTAGCAATTATACCAGCGGAAAACCAGGGAGGATAACTGGGTATATTTCTGGAGGAAGGAAACTTTGGAACAGATTTATCGAGAATACGGTAAAGAGTAGCATAGAATTCATCCACACACAATTCATGCCACATTGACATCGCCTCGCTTAAAGTTATATCGGAGATTTACATTAGACGGAAATGGTGAAGCGACAGGTGCAGATGCCAGAAACGACATCGTGATAGATAAAGTTGGATGATATTGATCGATGGGCACAAAAGGTAGAATGTCAGGTTCTACATCTATGGTGCAGTTCACATTGGAGACAATCAAGTCAAGTAGTCTTCCATCACAATTAACAACAGAAATAAACTGACGTAGGTCAAGCGAAGAACAGAAATGTGAAAAGTTAGTGCATTTAGTACAATTTAGAGAATCGTTTAAGAACCGTGGAATATTGAAATTACCAAAAATAATAACTGGGTTATCCAGCAGGAAAAACTCCAGACATTCACATAGTAATTCAATGTCATGCTGAGTAGCATCCGGAGGTATATATAAAGCAGAAATGTAGAAGCAGCAAGAATTCCGAAAACATTTACAAACAACAATATTCATAGTTGAAACGATAGAAGTAATAGGAGTAGTATCAAGGACCTCCAACTTAATAATAAACAATTAACGTGGCCACACCGTATAATGAAAAATAACCACGTTTTTTCCAAGTGCCATCGCCTGATACAGTAACACTTATCGCATGTTCAACAGAGTTTTCATCGCACGTTCTATTTTATTCTTCTTTTGCAGTGAAGGAAAAGAGTTTCTCGCCAATATGCTGATGAAAGATGCATCGTCAGTTTCTGCAGTTTTAGAATTAAATACTTGTTTCCTTTTTCTTAGTCTATCTTTTCCTCTTCCCTCTGCTTGATCAACTCTACTAACTTTACACCGTTTCATTTTGCGGAGAAATGAAAATAATAATACAATAAAATCACAACGCATGCGTATAACCCATAGACCTTATAGTACATGGACTGCTACTTCAAGCGAAAAAGCGGCACCAACATGAGACACCAGTATGACGTAGTCGCGTCCGATTACGCGCTAGCCGATTTATGACGATCTTACACGTCGAACTCGGAACTGTTCCATTGTTGAATGTTGATGTGATTAATGCTGGTCTAAGAGGTGAGAAATATGGCTGACTATTCACGCTATTGCCTAATTTGTGGGCATATAGCGGATAGTAAATTGCAAGGACTATCTTACCACAATTATTAAATTATATAACCTTAATCCTTTCGTTACGGTAGTCGACCATTTTCACGAAAATCAAAATACATTACCCCTCTCGTATAAAGTTCGTCGCAAACTCATATATTGCGGTTCGCATGCACCACGAAGAAAAAAGTAAAATTGACAAACATGTAAGACACCGTCACACCAAAATTGTTCTATTTAAGCACCAATAACTCCAATGTACTTTTTCATGTATGTATAATTATACACTAAAATTAAATACTGACATTTTTTCGATTTAATTTTTCCAACAGCACCTTACATTTACCTGAACCAAACTAAGCTATAAACTGAAATAAAATAATCGAAACTCAACTAAAGTCAGTGAAATGATACTACACTAGACAACTAATAATTAACTTAACTAACTAAAAACTATTGACTAAACTTAACTGTCTAAAAATTACGGTTTTCCAATTTTTTTTTTTCTACAAGACAATATATTTCATGATACGCGGTTTGTGTACGGGGCCCTCGGCGAGTCGGCGCATTGATACGGACAGACGTGACTACGTCATACTGGTCTTGTATGTTCGTTCCACTCGCTTTGGCTGGGAAGCATAGGAGGAGTAGCAGTCCATGGTATATCCTTACTATAAGGTCTATGGTATAACCTCGAACAAATAAAAGAAATGAAATATAAAACTGAAATATTTAGAATAGCGAGAGAGACAGGCAAACAATAGCTAAGCCCTGCGAAGCAGCTGCCTCGATATACCTGCTTCGCTTCCGGCCGGTCTCTTCCAATGGGGCGGGGATTCCCAAAGGCTCTCTCTCCTATACTGTTACTCCGATTGATTTGAAATTTTAGGAGAATATTCTAGACATATTGTACTATGAGGTAATGTAATAAAAAAGGATTTTCTCAAATTCTCAAACCCACGTAACCTATTAAAGTCCCCAATTCTCAAAATCCTCAGCAAACATTATAAATCTTTAGTGTCAGATACTGTCCAGATTATCGCAGTTTTCTGGAGCTTGTTCCTCTCTCTGACTGGGCTCCCTATACGCTAGAGGCTTACATTGAATCTTGAGTTGGTAAAGTATGTTTACACCGTCACGCAAATTTTTCCTTAGACCAATACCTTCCCAAATGTGCCAACGTTTGTTCCACGTATAGCTAGGGAAAATTAAGTCGCTCGAGGCAGAACTCCGTGTATTACAAAAAGGTTTATACAATCGAGGATCTCGCCAGGTCTCTAAAAGTGTGAATTGCAATTGTGTCAAGCTATCAATCAATTCTACCTGCCTCTATTTAAGAAGTAATTATAATATTTTTTATGTCTATTGTCAGTGCTAGAATCATCATAATAATATCAGTACTAAAAAGCTATAAGAAAGTCAACAGTACTAGTTGTTCGAACGCGCGACAAAATATTTTATAAATTACTTTTTATACATTGATTAAGAAATCTCTTTTTACGTGTAGGTGATAGGAACCACATATGTACAGTATGCAAAAAGGATTCTATCAAGCATCAATTCTGAAGATTCATATGAGAGTTCACACCGGAGAGAAACCGTATGTGTGCCATATTTGTCACAGGGCTTTTTCACAGACTGGGCCACTTTCATCACATCTGAAAAAACATTAAGTATTATAAGTGCATAAATACTATTTATTGCTTGTATATAAAGTTTCTCCAATTATGTATATGCTTTAAAATAAATAGAATACATTCTTTTTATTCAGTGTGAAAACACGATAATCAGTATAGTAGGATATATTGAACCAGATTATTACATAAACTACGCAATACCACAAATAAGTGAGATAAGTAATACAGGTTTACAATCCAATGTAAAAGTGCCAATTCTTGCGGGTGATCTACTTTATGGCGTTTCTTTCAATATTTACGTATCTGTAATTGTCGAAAATTGTCGGATGCAACCGTCAACAAGGAGAAACAAAAAGATATTTTTAGCACGTTATTAATTAATACAAGTATTAAGGAATATGTAGGTTTTGTTTCTGACTGAACGCATATATACAGTTATTAGTAATAAAATGAGTAACTTAAACATAGTATTTTCTTTCACATATTTCAGTACAAATGGGAATAAATGTATCCTTTTCGTTTGTACATATGTCATTTATGTGATTCATATTATTTAATTTTACTTAGACATATTTTGTTTTGTATAACTGAATTGTATTAATGTTGTTCTGTTCAAAATATTTCGCAAAACACTTACTATTTTTATTACAAAGTGATTTATTTTTATAATTTTCATATATGGCGTTTTTCATAACTGATGCATCAAATTGAAACAAAAATATTCAAACAAAATAAAATCAAATATGTAAGAGGAAATATATTTCTATTATTAGAAAACTGGAAGAATTGAGTGTAACCAGTAATATCTGGTGTAGTTCGGGCAGCCGTTCAATGTCTAACGTCCATTTGTGTTGGACGTTGGCCAGGCATCGCTGGTTACGCTAAATTCCCAATAAGCCACGCTAAAGGAAAAGTAGCAATCCAACTCCTACGTACATCGAACAACAGACAGAGGTACGAGCAGTTGATGTTACGTTATGTTAAGAAATAACGTGACTTTGCTCATAAAGAGTTAATCGAAAGAAAAGTTCGGACCAAAATAACTGATTTCTATATTATGGTTACGTACGTACGTACCTACATACTTTATTTTTGTAGACCAATTAAATTTCGTTTTTAATTTTATTTTTTGGGCAAGTATTAAGTATGTCCAGTTTAATTTGTTTTGCCTACAATAAAAGACTCTTAAAACATTGTTTTTAAAGCCTTGTAACTATAATGTTTATGTATTGCATGTACATACAGCCATTTCCTTGTTTTTATTCGATTCGTTTGACCTAGGGTTAAGTCCCGAGGTAGCGAAATTAGAGTCTACTGTATATGTATTTGTGAACCAACGAAGTTCATATGGTTATACCATAGACCTTTAAGCAGTTGACTTGTTAATGGTTAATAATCTTGAATTACGACTAAGCATTATGACATTACATTATTACGATTTCTTTTCCATTCTGATATAAAGATCTTCAGCTAAGTATTAAATTGATGTTACGTTTTTTAATTTATAATGTGGTTACCGTTTATATAAAATTTTCTTTGTGCCTATTCAATAACAATGACGTAACATCTAGTGTCGATATTGATTTTGAGCAGCTATTTTACAGAGGAGTACACCAATTGTTGATTTAAGGCGTTTGATTAATGAATCTAAACCCTGGTGCTGGTCTTGATATCTTATTTAGAACTTTTTATCAGCGTCTGACCAATTCTTTATAGACCGCACAACCGTATTGACTGAGCTACGCATTTTTGTTCAAACAAAATTTTCTCTAAGCCGATTTAGTACCCTTTCTTTGCCGTTAAAAGTCAGCCAATTGTATGGACAAGATACACTCGAACCTCGTCGTGTCGCGGCTTGGGTCTTGTTTGGACACTTTACGAGGTCGTGAAATCCAGCGTTGCTTTGCCTAGCTCGTGGCAAAAACAAACATTTTTAATCGCAAGGGGAATACAACGTATCTTAAGTAATTTTCTTCATTTTTAAAATTTGATTAAAGTTTGTGGTTGGAATGTCGTATTTCCGTAAATCAATTTCCTTTTGCTTCTATAACACAGCCCTGCGACAGAAAAATTGTTTAAAATATAATCACTGATTTTTATAGTCTTTTTTGCGCTGATTATGGGAAAAATAATGAAAAAATTCACCACGCACAGTTTAGTTACAAATTACACTTAAAATTATGGACAATTAAGCATTATCATTATTATTAAGCGATATCAATGAAGGTGGAATATTAATATGAATGCTCACAAGAGACGATCCCACAGCAGAAAAAGCAGAAGCCGAAGTTTTGATGGGAAGCGAAGGCGATACTACAAAGACTTTCACACGTGAAGATCATTTAGTTTTACTAATTTTGAGTTGTTTTTATGAAAAATGTTTGGTTACTTATGATTTTAATAAAATGTAAAATAAAGTATACATTCCATTTTTTTATTTAGCTTACTATTCTTAAAATACATCCGTTTTTTGTGAAAAAACCCTACGTGATAGAAAAAATAGGTTTCGTTTTTGAGTTCAGCACTGAAAAACATAGAAATAAGTGACTAAAGTTAAAACAATTTTCAAAAAATATTTTTTTGCAGGCTTGTGTAATTTATTCAATTTCTGTTTACTAAGAAAACGATTACAATAATTATAATTGGTAGAATTGGCAAAATGTTTTTTTATAATAAAAATAGGTATCAACAGGTAAAATGCGTATAGGTGTGCAAACAAATATTTTTAATGCAACTTTAATGTTTGAGTATACAGCTGTTATGGCTAAACAATATGAGACTTCACAACAGAAGATATCCTAAACCCATGTTGAAAAAGACATTTGTTTCTTCATTAATTTTATTCAAAATATTTACAAAACATGATCTCCTGAATACTACAGGGTTTCCAATATAAACCACACAATAGAATTAACACATCCCTTAACATTAAATATTAATGGTTTCTTCTTTTCCACTATACGTAACAGGATTCAGCAAGAAAACATTATTTATAGGTACCTCTTTCCCTGAGACTGCTTTAATTGCTTCCTGAGCCATGATACCTCCAAGAATTGAGCAAATAGGAACCACTTCTCCAAACATCAATTTGAATACATCATCTGAAAATATTTCAGGATCCAATTTGTGTTCTTTAGATACCTCAGCCCAAATGGATTTTAAATTTTTTAAATTTTCTTGATTATGTGTTAAGTCGCTATCATATTTGTTTTTAAATCGAAGTAATACTAAAAATGTAAAGGCATAGGTATTTGATTAATAAAAATTAATATTTATATACCTAACATCAAATAATAGTAATTATTTCTACATTTCTTCCTTTTTCCCTCTTTGGAATGTTCTAACACACTACCTATGTCTGGATATTTAATTTTTCCTTGCACTTTTACCACTTTACGGTCTAGCTTTACCATTTCTTCATTATGACGGCGTTTCTTTGGTAATTTGATTTGGTCTCTGAAATATTTAATTTGCTCGCCTTATAAACACTAAATACTGAGAGAAAGAAATAATCTACATACTCATAATATTCATGTTCCTGAAAATCAGAGATTGTGTACCCGAACATACCAGATACATCTCCACAAATAAATTTAATGTTTAAACTCCTACACCAACCATCAATTTTAATAATTTCATCTGTTTTTAACCCAGTCGCTATTACAACAGTATACTCCTTAATAAAATCTTTCTCTCTTGTATTTAACAAGCTCCTACCAGTTTTTATCTGCACTAGAGGATTTAATTGATATGCCTTGGGCAATATCGATTCATGTATCTACAAATCAATCAATTTAGAATTAGATTATAAGATGCAAAATAGTTAATTACATAGTTGCCTATTGAATTAGGTTCTAAGAGGAAATTAACCAACAGTTCCTTTGTAGTTACAATCCCATCATCTAGTATCATTAGGGAATTCACCCCTGATAGGAGAATATTTTTGGCAACTTCGCTACCAAGGCCTCTAACTCCAATTAAAAGGACGTTTGCTGCTCTCAATCTAGCACAAACAGGAAGAAGAGGTAATTTAAGGGTTGATATTAAAATGTCTGAACATACTTCTCTTGAGATTCGATACCCCATAGGCGAATTTGTCGGTCGTATAATTCCGTTTCGACAATGGATAATTGCTTTTCGCCCATAATGTAAGTAAAATTCAAGGGTTAGTTGGATTAATTCCGAGATATTTTTAAATAAGAAGTAACAACTGTCACTAACAAAATTTTTGAGAACTAGCGGAAAGATGCTAACGCAGAAATAACTAAAGAGAAGGAGTCTATAATGCAATGAAATGATATTCAATTTAGCCCTCTACCATATAAAGCAGAACTAGTAATTAAATGGCGGGCTATATAAATTGCTGATATCTGAGTTTTGGGTACGTTAAAATAGTATTTGCTAAAAAGTTAAATCAATGAAACACAACAATAATTGTATGTTGTAAATCTAATGTGCACACACTATCCTACAATAATAATATTAATGAAGCTAACCTCATATAGCCATTATCGTTGTATTTAAAATATGGTTTCCGGCCATGCGCATACAAAATTGACCACAAGATTTTCTTGCTTTGTCGCATCTGTCTATCTGTGCCGATACGCAACAAATACGAATTTCTTTTCAAAAATGCAAATAATTGGTTATATTAGAAATCAAATATTGGTCGCCTGCTTTCATTCATAAATTCAACTATATTTTATATACACTATACAGAAAGGTGTAATTAAACGACCAGTTATAAAACTATGTCCACTCCCAGCAAACATTTTTAAATTTGGCAGACAGTTTAAGTTTGTTCCGGCAATAGTGAACATATTCTCCAATTTTTAAGCACAATGCATGCGAATATGTTCACTATTGCCGGAGCGACCAACTTAAATTATCCGCTATATTTAAAAAATGTTTACTGGGCTTCCAGTGACAAAACGTGAAACTGATCTTGTACACCTAGCGAGCAGGCGGTAGTAAGCGAGATTATGAATGAATGAACTGGGAATGACTCCTGACTCCTGCATAGTGATTCAGAACTTGTACATTCATGTCGAATCCCCTCCAATTTCAACGATATGTCGAACAACTAAGATTCACGGTATTCAGGCACCTGTCGAATCGAATGATAGGTCACATGACGTAGACAAAACATAATTTCGTTCGACTACCAAACCGATGTCGATGTCTATCCTACTTTAGTATACGTGCATCTCTTTTGTTCATTTAACATGGTTTAACCTCAACTTCCATGCTCAACTTCATTCATTGTTAGTTTGGTGTCGTATATAGATAACCTAACAATAGTTAAGTTTTCTATGATCTCTTGTGAATTTTAAAGCTGAATTATCAACGTTTTTGTAAAAATGGAAAAAGGTTTCATACGCACGACACCCACTGGCTCATAATGTTAGATTTTATGGAGCAAAAGTTGGAGTTTGCCAGGGGGAATTTTAGTGGGCTTGAAGGGAAAAGGCAGAATCGCGAGCTCTGGGATGAACTCACGAATTTATTAAATGCTGCTGGACGTGGCGTAAGACCAAGAGAGAAATGGCAAAAAGTGAGTAAACTAAGTATTTTCATAAAAGTTGTAAACTGTAATCAAATATTTTACAAAGACTTGGACTGATTTAAAATCAAAAAGTACGCCAGAAAGCAGCAACTATCAAATTTCAGCAACAAGCCACAGGAGGAGGTGAAGAAACTGTTAAGCCCCTCACGGATATTGAGTTAAGGGTGATTGCTGTTTTTGGTACTACATCATTTCAAGGCACCGACAATCCTGAAAGAGGTGTAAGTAGTTATTTTTACATTTACTGATGTGAAAAATTCTGAATTCTGAATTTTAGTTATCAGTGTTATCACATACACATACATATATTGGCGCATGTACAGAAGAAAATGATACTGCAACAATTTGTACTCCATCAAATGAGCCAGTTCCGGTACTTGGAGAAATGAATACCCAAAAACGAAAGCATGTGGAAGATACATCTTCCACACCAAAAAAAAAAATTAAAAAGGAGCAAACTTTAAGTGAGGTAGTGTGTGTAGAGATGATAGGGCTATTACAAGGTATTAAGGATGAATTGCACACATTTAATTTAAACTTCAGAGTTTCTTAATATATTTAAAGAAATGAATAAAAAGTAATAAACTCTTTATTTATAATGAATATACAATATTTAACAAAAAATTTTTTAAGTTAAATACAGTTAAGTGCTTACTCTAGGAAATTTATTCATTATTATTATGGATATTAAAGTAAAAGCCAATTCTATTTAAATCTTTTTATTTATTTATGATATCAATACTAATATACCAAATATAATTTAAATAAAAAGCAGATTTAAGATTGGGATTTAATGTAAAGTGTGTATAAAAGGTACTAAAAATAATACAATTAAAATTGAAAATGCAAACATTCACATACAAAACGTGCATACATATGAATTATTAAAATAAAGATTTATTACACCATTTCTTGTATTCCGACCTTCATTTAAAAATCCTCTCTTCAATATGTTGTCTTGCCTGCATATCTTCATTGATAAATTCTTCATTTATAACTACACCTGCATTTAAACACATATTGTGCAATGTTGAACATGCATTTATAATAGTGCCCATAAATTCTGGGTTATATCTTGAGCTTCTTTCTTTTAACAAGCAACGGAACCTGGTTTTCAATAAACCAATACATCTTTCAATGCAATTCCTGGCCGAACTGTGAGCTCTATTATACCTTTCTTCAGGTGAATTTGGTTGTGCATCTACCACAGGAGTCAACAAATATGGTTGAAGAGGATATCCAGAATCTCCTAACAGCCAAGAATTTATTTCGCCCAAAATATAGTTTTCTTTCAAAAAATGCTGAATAGATGAATGTCTCCATATAAATGCATCATGTGTACCTCCAGCATGCCTTGCATTAATATTGATAATTCTCAAATCTGCATCGCATATTATTTGCACATTTTTTGAATAAAAACCTTTTCTATTCATATAATTATGACCTTCTTTTGGACATAATATTGCTATATGTGTACAACCTATAGCTCCTATTACACCACCTATACCATACTTATTTAAAAATTCCGCCTTTTTTTGTTGTCTTGCTGCTATTGTGGTAGGAAAACATATGTATGTATCTGACAGTTGATTATCAATACATAACATCTCATGTACACTTCGGTGGATTGAGCTCTGACACACTGAAAGAAAATTCTTGTCCAACACATCTCTGGTACGATCCAGTAGCATAAAATCTTAGAGTTCCAAGCACTTTATGTTCAATAGATATAGCTGCTGTATGTCGAGGATGGTGTAAATGTGGTCTTAATATATTAACGAGATGTTGTGCCAATTCCGTTGATAAGCGAAATATCTCTTTGAACCTAGCTTCTGGCATATTAAATGGATTACTAGCATCGCGAATTTGACGTCTATATAAACGAAATTCTCGATTTCCATTCCGTCTTTCTTGGGCAGCAAGGTTTTGTACGGCCAAATGAAGAATTGGAAGCATCTACAAATTATCTTTTTAGTTGAGTCTCTTTTATCACCTGTTTAATTTATAAACTTTAAGACTTTATAAAAAAATTAAGAAATTACTATTAAATTTAGACACTAAAGTTTTTAAATATTTTCAGTTTAGGCAAGGTTAGGTTGGAGAAATTGAGAAAATGTAGCAAAGAAGACCAAGAAGACTGTCACAATATTTAATCGATAACTTCATACATATTTTCTCTGCGCTGTTGACAAATTTCTTCGATATTGCTCGTTCGACAGTACTTCTGAATCGCGTGATTCGTTAACTGTCGCTGTTCACCGTGAATCTTCCATTTGATTCGACATTCGATATATCGAAAGTTCTGAATCCCATGGCTGGACACACATGTAACGTGCTAACAGTATCTAACTTTTGTTGTTTATTTTTTTGTATGTAAATTGTGATTTAACCATTATCATACATCAATATTTCATAATTTATTATACTAACATTGAAACAACATTGTCATTTCAAGGCGGGCGGTATATGAAGCTTTATTTAAATTTCAAATTTGGCGCCGCTTCGCTCTTGGGGTAATGTAGAAACCTAAAATGCAGAAAAAGGAGATAACCATATAGTAATAAGTAAAGACCGGATAATATGCAGTTTGCATAAATTTGCATATTTGCATAATATATGCATTTTGCATATTTTGTAGTAATTCAGCATATTTGAAGTATCCGAGTTTTATTTATTTATTGGATGTAATTTATTATAGGATAGGCATTACTAAAAATATGTCGTGGTTGTAACAAACAAAGAGTTAAACAGCCCTCTTTAAATTAAAAATAGCATTCTATGAACCCTCTTCTCGATACTTTTCCGATAAGCGCTTCCAAAACTTTATAAATGCTGTTCCCATACCTCTAGACCGGGACAGAATTCAAGGAAAAGCTAATTCCCTGAAACTTCTAAATAAATACAAAAATACATTTTACCAGAAAATTAGGAGCACAGGTTATTCTGCTGATGATTTTTAAATAAAAATCATTTTAAAATAAAATTATTTGTCGAAGCGTTGTGTTGGTTATTTTATTAAATATCGTTTATTCCGATTGCTTCGCAAACTCTTTACACATAGGTTTTTTATTAGTCCTTTATCTTTTACTAACATTTATTTTATAAGAAAACAACTGATGATGTCGTATTTTTTATGCAGGTTACAAGTGAGAGAAGGTTTCAAGTCGATCAGCATATTAAAACTCCATCTCATGCTGCAAAACTATTAAAGATGAAATTGGCGAAGAAGGTTCAGCAAACATTACCGCAATGTTTGACATCAACCTCCAAAAATCGGAACAAGAACAATTTAATGAAGATTTGTACCTAATGTTTGTGTCGGCAGATATTCCACTACATAAAATAAACAATTTAAATGTCAAGTTATTTTTGCAAAAGTACACCAGCAAATATAATATTCCCGACGAGAGCACCTTAAGAAAAATTATATTCACCGCACCTATACAGAAACATTGAGTAGCATTAAGAAGGCTGTGTCAATCAATTACCTTTACATATGCGCAGATGAAACTACTGGTAGTGTGGGCCGATACATAGTTCATTTAATCATAGGTATCCTTAACGTATCGGTTCCGGCAAAATCTTATTTAATTTCATCCAAACAGTTGGAAAAGGCAAATAATTTGACAATAACAAGGTTTATACAGGAAGAACTAGCAACCTTTTTCTTACCGGAATCGATTCCAACAGAAAAAATTCTATTGTTTTTAACGGATGCCGCACCATACATGGTGAAGGCAGCTTGCAACTTAAAAATCTTTTACCTAAATTTAATTCACACAACTTGCTTGGCGCTTGTTGCAGAAGAAGTAAGAAGCCATTTTCCCTTGGTAAATACTTTAATTAGTAGTGTTAAGAAAGTGTTTTTAAAGGCTCCATTAAGAGTTCAGTTTTACAAACAACATCTGCCCGGTATTCCGCTTCCTGCTTAACCAGTAATCACACGATGGGGAACGTGGTTGAAAGTTGCTATTTTTCATGCAAATCATTATGAAGAAATAAAGACAATTATTATGGATCTTAATAGCGATACACAATCTGTGCTAGACGCCCAAAAGGTGTATTCGAGTAAAGAAATACCTCAACAGTTGGCGTTTATTAAAGCCAACTATAGTTTTATTTCCACTTCTATATTGCAATTGGAAATACAATTTATGTCGCTAATTGAGAGTGTTGAAATAATAAACAAATTTTAAAAGTTATGTTTTGATGTTAAAGGAAGGGTGGGAAAATCCGTGTATGAAAAATTTTTAAGTGTAATAGAAAAAAATGAGGGTTTTAAAAAGCTAAAGGATATTGCTAAAATCTTGTGTGGTGAGTCACTAGAAAATATTGAGTTGACAATAGAGGATATTTCTAATTTGAAATATGCTCCTATAACAAGCGTGGACGTAGAACGAACCTTTTCAATATATAAATACATGTTATCAGACAAGCGCCACAATTTTTCTATTGAAAGCTTTGGGAAATATGTAATAGTAAATTGTTTTCATAGTTAATTATGTTGTAAAATGTTATAAATAAACTTGTAGTAAACATAATAGAATATTTTTTCTATAGTATTATATTTTCTAGCATTACTCCTATTTTTTTATCTGCATATTTTTCATAAGAAAGTGCATATTTAGGCCAAAACATCTGCATATTTATGCGCATATTTCCACTTTTTGCCTCTAATCCGGCCTCTAGTCATAACAAAAGTAAATGAACCTAGTGAATGGGTTAACCCAATAGTTATAATTGATAAAAAGAATAAGTCATTACGTGTTTGCTTGGATCCTCGTAAATTGAATGTGGCAATAAAACGGTGTCATCATCCCCTTCCAACAGTTGAGGAAATTAGATCTAAATTGTCAGAAGCTAAGTTCTTTTCAACTTTGGATGCCCAAGCAGAGTTTTGGATGATAAAACTGGATGAACACAGTGCAAACCTATGTACTTTTAACACACCTTTTGGTAGGTACAAATTTTTACGTCTACCTTATGGTGTTTCCTGCGCACCGGAAATATTTCATAAAAAGATGACTGAGGTCTTTTCCGATATTCCGGGTGTCTTAATCTATATAGATGACATACTAATTTACAGCGATACAGTTGAAGGTCATAAAGAAACAGTACAAAAAGTACTAGAAATAGCTAAGAAAGTCAATTTAAAATTCAATATGGAGAAATGTCATTTTTATTTACCAGAGGTGCAATACCTTGCTCATATGTTCAGTTCTTCTGGAAATCGTTAAGATCCACGGAAAATTAATGCTATTCGTCAACTAGAAATACCAAAGTTAGTGTTCGATATAAAAAGATTTTTAGGAATGATAAATTACTTAGGTACCTATATTGATAACTTAGCTGATAAAACTACAAACCTAATAGGTCTTTTAAGAAAAAATACTGCTTTTCGCTGGAATGAAGTACATCAGGCGGAATTTGATAATTTAAAAAATATAATAAGTAAAAGTCCGGTACTTACATATTTTGATCCAAACCTAGTCTTAACCTTATCAGTTGATAGTTCTAAATTTGCTGTCGGAGCAGTCATTTTGCATGATCATAAGCCGATTTCATATGCCTCCAGGTCTTTAACCGATTGTCAAATTAATTACGCACAAATTGAAAAAGAATTATACGCAATTCAATTCGGATGTTCACGTTTACATGAATATATACATATATGGACGTACTGTCAGAGTAGAAACGGATCATAAGCCTCTCGTAACTCTATTCAAAAAACCGTTGGCGGTACCTATCCGATTACAACGAATGATGCTGAATTTACAGCAGCATGATTTAAATGTCACATATACTTCAGGTAAATATGTATATATAGCAGATACTTTGAGCAGAGCACCAGTAGATCTACCAGAAGAAACAGATAATATTCTGGAGGAGGAGCTTCGCATTTACACGAATTTGCTAGTAACTAATCTAGCAGTAACTCCATAAAAGTTAAGTGCAATTCAAATAGGTACTAAAAATGATCCTAATCTGCAAATTCTTATTGAATATTGTCAATCTGGTTGGCCAGATACAAAAAAAAAGTCAAGGACTCTGTGAAACCCTTCTATAATTTTCGTCACGACATACATTCAATTGACGGGTTAGTTTTTAAAAATAATGTTTTAATTATTCCACAAGTCCTGAGAAGCAAAATTCTGGAAATTATTCATGAAGGTTATTTAGGTATAGATAGATGCCTTAGACAAGCACGAAATGTAGTATATTGGCCAAAAATCAGTGTTGATATTAAAAACAAAGTAGAACAATGTACTTCGTGTCTTGCATACAGGAATTCTAATCCTAGAGAACGATTGTTACCTCATGATCCTGCTACACTTCCCTGGCAAAACCTTGGTATAGATTTTTTTATTTTAACCGAACTACTTATTTACTAGTCGTTGATTACTTTTCTAAGTATTTTGAAGTAGTAGCTGTTAATTCAACAAATGCTAACGAAGTCAAAACTAATTTAAAGTCTATGTTTGCTCGTCATGGAATACCTTCTGTTATAATATCGGTTTATGGTCCGCCCTATAACTCTGAAGAATTCAAATTATTCTTGAGAGAATGGGATATAAATCACCAAACATCAAGTCCTAATTATCCAAAAAGCAACGGACTCGTCGAGCTCACTGTTGCTACGGTCAAAAATCTTTTCAAGAGATGTATGCAATCAGGTTCAGATCCTTATATTGCTTTACTACAATATAGAAATACGCAACAAGATAGTGGTTACTCCCCTGCCCAACTACTTATGTCAAGACAATCAAGAACGAAATTACCGATTTCCCATAGCGTTTTGAAACCAAAAGTCGTTGATTATAATCTTCTTCTTCTTCTTCTTCTTCTTCTTCTTCTTCTTCTCGTCAATCCTTATGCCTTTCAGCGTCGGATTATTTCTGGATCCTACGACGATTTAATCCATTCTTTCTATTGTGTCCGATCTGTACTCATTTTCCTCATTTCTTCTATGGTCTTCCCTTGCTTTCGTCCTAATTCGTTTAATCTATCAATCCATTTTTTCCTTGGTCTTCCCTTTTTCTTCTCCTGTTGTTTTTTGGCTTCTATTATTTTCTTTGTTAAACTCTTTTGTTCCATTCTAATTATGTGGCCGTACCAATTCAGTTGACATTTTTCAATTCTTTTTAGTATATCTTCTTGATTTATCATATTCCTTATCTGTTCGTTTTCTATTTTGTCCATTTTTGTTTTTCCCACGATCTTTCTCAAAAATTTCATTTCCATGCTATTATTTTGCTTTACCGTTTTTGCTGTATTGTCCAGGACTCACTTGCGTACTTTATTGTGGAGGCTACTACTGCATTGTATACTATATGTTTGATCTTGGGTTCTATTTCTTTTTTTCCAAAGATGGTTTGATTCAGAGCGTAGTATATGTTGGCTTTCCGTCCTCTTTTTGCTATGTCTAGATCAATTTTTCCATCCTTCGATATAATAGTACCTAAATATTCGTATGCGTCGACAATTTCTTCTTGTTTATCGTTTATTTTAATTATTAGATTACTAGTTGGCTCTTTATTATTTATCACCATTAGTTTGCTTTTTCTCTACGTTTATTTCCATCTTCATCTTTTCTATTTCTTCTGTCCATATTTTTGTTAGTTTTTCCATTTTCACATAACTGTCAGGTATTAGTGCCAGATCATCGGCGTAGAGTAATGTATCCACAGCTACAGGTTCCAGTCTATTATATCCTATTAGTATCTTCACAGTTTCGGTGCGTTTCCTCGTATTTTGCAGGATTATGTCCATTACTATAATAAATATTAATGGACTTAAGCTGTCTCCCTGTTTTATTCCCACTTGCATTTCAAAATCTGCTAATCTTTTTCCATTCACTTGTACTATCCCCCTAACCTGACAATATAGACTATAGACTATATATTATTTGGCGCATTTTTCTTGGAACCTCTAGTTTCTCTAGACAGATATCTGCTCGCAAGTCTATGAAATTGAAGTAGACTTCCTCCCCTGTCTCAATTTTAAGTTCTATGATGTTTTTATGTGGATAGTATCGTTCGTTTGTTTTCCTTTTCAATAGGCCGCTTGTTCTTCTTCCAGTTTGTCTCCTATTAAATGTGTACGTCGTTCCGCTATTATTTTGGTATAGACCTTAAAACATACTGTCGATAGGCATATTGCCCTATAGTTTTCGCACTGACTTTGATCGCCTTTCTTATATATGGGAGTGATGAGGTTGTTTTCCCAATCCGCAGGAATTGTGTTCGTTTGCCATGCCTTACAATAGATATCAAGGGTCCATTCCTTTCCCACCTGTCCGAGCCATTTTACCATTTCCGGTTCTATATTATCTGCACCGCAGGCTTTTCCTGTTTTTATTCTATTCAGGGCTTTTTCTACTTCTTCCATATCTATCTCTTCAAGTTCTTCGTTATGTTCATTCCGTGATCCTACTTCTGGCAATATATCTGTATGATCTCCTACATCTGTGAATTTTTTCGTGAAGAATTGTTGATTATAATCAATATTTTAAATTTGTGAGGGAGAAAATAGAAAGAGCAAAAAATTATCATGATGAACATACAAAACCACTTCCCTCTTTATCTATAGGAGACGACATTCTTTATAAGAAAACGCCTATCTCTCCATGGTCACCTGCGTCAGTAGTGCAAATTGGTCCTGAAGCAAGATCTTTTTAGTTAAAATCCCTGAAGGTATTCAGTTTCGTAGAAATCGTCAACATTTATTGAAACCGAGAGTAAATAAAGAAAAATATACATTATCACCAGACAACGCTGAAGACAAATCAGTGCCATCTGTAAATAATAATTTTCAACAATCTAGCCCAAATCATAAACCTCATAGTCCTGCTTTGGTTAACAGTCAAATTTCCACACGTGCTGGAACATATACCAGGAGTGGCAGAGGAATTGTTAAACCACGTCGATTTACTTTTAGTGAAAATGACGACAGCACATAATTTTAAAAAAATGTTTGTTTTAATTTCTTTTAAAAGGGGTGGGTTGTAATATGATAGATAGATAGATAGTGAGCTGTGGTAATGATAAATAATGAGTGTCATATAGTAGACAGATCACACAAGTCAATGAACATATACGTGTGATTGCAACAAATTAGTTGTATCTAATAGATATATTAAACGTGAAGTAAAATTAGAAGCTAGTTTTATTAGTTAGCAACACGACAATTGTGACTTCGATTAAATTCTCGGATAGTTTTTTAACGGCCAACAAGTCTTGTTCCGTTGCACAATTTCGGTGATCTAAGTTGCGAATGAGCATCAACGGTGAGCCAACTTCCAAAGAGTTAATAAACTCTATTAGAAAGTTGACAGCTTATTCCTCATCAATAACCGTGTCAATCGATTTGTACGTGACAACTTCACCGGGTAGCTTCAATTAAATTTGATGGTTTATTTTGTTCTTCGGAACCAAAATTGCTCGTTTTTACTGTCTATGAGGTTTTTAATATTTTCTAATTCGATTATTTGACATGATCGACGGGATAACCACAAATCATAAAACTTTCTGTTGAGAATGACAGATCAGTGTTTTTGTGTTGATAGTCTGTATTCGGGAAAAATTTGTATGGGAAAAGTCGAAAATCGACTTCATAAATGGATCGAATGCCTAATTCATTGTTTTAGTGGTTTAAAACCATCTTCGGATTATTGCCTTTCTAATGAAACCGGCTAGTACGTTTGATGTTTATACATATGAGAATTCAATTAAGAGATTCACAATCATGGGACATGGAGGGGAGTGTGGAACTTAAAATAAACGATACTCCCAAGTTAACATAAATGAAACTCAAAATACATGAGCCTCAAGATAAACGAGACTCGACTGTATATGTTTACACTACCAACTCTTATATAACAAAAGTATCTATTGTATAGGATATGCTCACACAATTTTGTGACGAAAGTATAATTAACATTCTGCTGTAATTTTCATTCCCCCGTGCAAAAGTATATAATGTTTATGGTTACACTGTTTACACATTCCAAACCTTCAATCTTTCGCAGAATGTCCCGCTCTTGATATTGTCGTCGTGAATGAGTCAAGACGTGCGTGTATTTTGCTCTCAAGTATGCGGAAATAATAAGCATATTACATCAATAAAATCGATATTTTGTTGATAATATGTCATCAAAAGCCACTAGGACCGCAAAAGCACTGAATGTGACTGAAAGTGCGGAAAGTGAAAGTGATAAATTGAGTCTAATAAATTATTAAACACCAAACGGACATAATTAAAAGACAAGGTGCAGTTATCGAACAACAAAGCAACCGAATAGAACTGTTGGAGAAGTGAGACTAAAAAATGTTGAAAATGAAAAGACACTACATAAATCAAAAGAATCGCATCGCCTAAGGTGATTTGTCAGCTGATTTCAACAGGAATCCACCCAAGAGAGAGATATCGAAGAACAAGAACACCTCGCCCGAAGATACTGCAGTGCTAACATCGTAAACACGATTGAACGTAAAACCTGAAATGCTAACGCAGAAGAAAACAATGAAAAGAAATCTATAAGGAGCGAAGTAGTCACAAAGGGTACGGCCATCGGAAGTATAGGTAACTTCATTGCAGCTGAAAAGAAAGCATGGCTTTACGTAGGCAATGTTAATAAAGGGACAACCGCAAATGATATAGGGGTCTGTTTAGTAGAAAGATTTCCGAATAAAAAGTTTATTATCGGCAAAATAATTAAAAATGAAAATAACAAAAGTACAAATAAATCTTTCAAACTTGGTTTTGATTTTGACATGCTTTCTGATATGCAGAAAAGTGAAATCTGGTCGAGTAATATTATTATTAAAAGATTCAAATTTTTTCGACAAAGAAATGGATTTCTCGCGTAGAACTTCTTTGATGAATCTAAATATACAATCCATATGTAATAAAAGTGACCAGCTCCAAATTGAGCTAAATAGATACTGTATTAACATAGCATGTGTAACGAAACACGGGCTAAATAGCACTGTTAATAAATATTTAAAATCTGACTATGTAATTGGTAGTGCCTTTTCCAGAAAAAATTACAGTCATGGAGGAGTAATGGTATTACTGAAGCATAACATTGAGTATGAAACTCTCAACTACCTAAATGAAATGTCCCTAGAGATAGATATTGAGATTGCCGCAGTAAAGTTGCTTAGAAGAAACACTGATAGTATGCGTGTACAAATCACCAGTCGGAAATATGAAGTTATATCTTTCTATACCATTCTCATTTTAAATACCCATTTACTTTTTATTATATTTTTATTTTTGGGACGATCTACTAATTCCCAAACATTATGTTCATTTAATGAGTTAAGTTCTTCGTGCATAGCTTTCTGCCAATCATTACCATTAGTACTGTTTAAAGCTTCTTGAACCGTTTGAGGTTCTCCTGGTAAAGTCATTAGAGCTACTAAAGAATCATCGTCTTCCGTAAAGGAAACGTCATAACCTTTCAGCCATACGGGAGGTTTCCTATTACGCGAATGTCTAACATGTACAGCTTCTGAACTTTTAGTATTTGCATCATCTGACTTGTGAAAATCTTCTTAACTGACTGTTAGAATTACTTTTGTTAATTACAGGGAGGTGTGAAAGGGGATTGATTGATTGATTGCTTGGTAATTGATTGATAATTGATTGAGCGGCTAGCTTGACACCTCCCTTACGTAATAACATTAATAAGATTTTGGTGAAGGTCAACATGGAGAGTGCAAAGGGTTAAAAAAGCACTTATTTATTTGCTTGGTAAATAAAACGAGCACTGTACTTTGAGAACGTATATTAATTGTATTAATTAAATCGTTAAATAATTAAAGCAAAAAAAGCGATAATCAAATGCGGTTTAAATTTGGAAAATGCGTAGTCGTACGTTTGTGTGTGAATGGGTGAATGCGTGGTGTTGGGTGATAATGCGAAAGATAAATTAGGTAAATTAGAACGATAGGGCTAACTTACGGCGTGGTACCTGAGCTCGAAGAATGGCGGAGACGGGGGCTCCGATGGTAGTCGTGTGTGTGTGTGTGTGTGTGAGTACTTACTTAGAGGCACTAAGTGAAGCGTGTCGATTGAGTGGGGTGTCAGCGACTGACTTCCGAAAAATTCGCGCGATTTGTTTTTAAATGTCGCTGAAGGGTGTGAGGGGTTACTAACGGTAAGCGACGAAATTAGAAAGTTGGGGTGGTCAGTTTACAAGAATATGCAGGCCTTTTTTAAGGATACGAACGCATACTCGCAAACACAAAATTGCAAAAATAATTTTAAATAACTTTCCTTCAACTGAACGGAACACAGATATTGGCTAAAATATTAAGAAAGAAATAATTTAATCGCGTATTTAAAATAACGAGGGAATTATTTTAGTTAACGAAGTGTAACACTTTCTAACTGTGATGAAATTGTATCACTTTTATTCACATCATATATCAAAGGTACAACTGCTCTATTATCAGTTTGTGTATTTGAAACGCCTTTATTGATTTCTTCAACAAAGATTATATCTCGTGCTTTCTTAAGTTGTCCGGGATGATCAGGATCTGCTAATCTATAACGCTTTGATTCTTCACAGTATCCAACCATAATATATCTTTTTGACTTTGAATCAAATTCCTTTCTATTGACATTTGGGATACGCACATAAGCATCACAACCAAACACTCTAAGATTACTTAAATCTATTTTTCTTCCAGATCAAATTTCTTCTGGAATTGCACCCGTGACCGCTATGGTGGGACTGCAATTTTTCAAGTAAACAGCCGTGCTTATCGCTAATGGTATAATTCATGATACCATTATTATTTAAAAAATATCAAATACTTTGTTACAATATTCTCTACCATTATCAGTTCTAAGCCTTTTAATTTTTAAACCTGTTTGGTTTTCAAACAATTTCTTAAATTTTGGAAAAGTATCAAAAGCTTGAGATTTTGCTTTGAGTAAATAAACAAATGATTTGCGTGAAAAATCATCAGTAAAAGTAAGAAAATATCTAGCACCCATCCAGCTAGGTTCTGACATGGGACCACGTGTATCTGAATGGATTAATTCTAACGTCATTTGTGTTTGCCTTGACTGGCCTTTTCGAAATTTATTTCTTATCTGGTTACCCTCAATGCATGGTACACAAACT
Organism: Chrysina gloriosa; assembly: GCA_038088585.1. NCBI lineage: Eukaryota > Metazoa > Arthropoda > Insecta > Coleoptera > Scarabaeidae > Chrysina > Chrysina gloriosa. The sequence goes on from CM076089.1 coordinate 32,702,114, forward strand.
TGCATTTCTTCCTCTTTGAAATTCATGCCTACAGCTAACTTAGAAGCTGCTGGAACATATATAAAATCTAAGAAAATGGTAGTGCTGGCAATATACAGAAGATCTAAGGGAAATTTTGATATGTTCTTGGGGCAATTAACCCAAATGTTAACACATATCTTCCAGAGCTTTTCGAATATCAGAATCATATTAGCTGGCGATTTTAATTTAGATTTTCTCTCCAACAGAAATAATAAACTGAACACAATACGACACATTCTGCTGTCATTTGACTTAAGACCCTCTTTCAAGGAACCATCAAGAATTAGAGGTGACTCAGCCAAATGTATCGACCACGTTTTCACAAATGCGACCGAGGCAGATTTTGAAACTAAAACGGTACAGCTTCATACACCTCTGATCATCTAGGACAAATTCTAAATATCAGAAATATAAATACAAATCCCAATGGAACACGATACTTGCAGATATGATGTTAACACATATCTTCCAGAGCTTTTCGAATATCAGAATCATATTGGCTGGCGATTTTAATTTAGATTTTCTCTCCAACAGAAATAATAAACTGAACACAATACGACACATTCTGCTGTCATTTGACTTAAGACCCTCTTTCAAGGAACCATCAAGAATTAGAGGTGACTCAGCCACATGTATCGACCAAGTTTTCACAAACGCGACCGAGGCAGATTTGGAAACTAAAACGGTACAGCTTCATATATCTGATCATCTAGGACAAATTCTAAATATCAGAAATATAAATACAAATCCCAATGGAACACGATACTTGCAGATAAGGAAAATAAATGAAGTTAACACGTGTACATTCATCGAAAAAATAAGAAGAGAGAGGTGGGAAGACGTACGACATTGGATGTAAATCAGCAATTCTCCGCTTTCTACAAACGACTAACAAATTGTTTCGAAGACTCCTTCCCATCTGAATATGTACAGGAAAAAAGAAGAGCGACTTTACCACTGCATGGTACACTGATGAACTAAAGCAGCTGAAAAACAACTTACATGCGCTGGATGTAATAAATAGAGTGGTAAAAAATTATCGGTCTCAGGAAATGTACAATACACTACGAAAACAATATAGGACTAAAGTGGAAGAAACAAAAAATAAAGCAGTAACCACATATATAAATGAAGCAGGAAAACAAAACAGAACTAGAGCAATTTGGGATGTAATAAAGGGTGAAACAAGCAGAGTAAAAGAGCTTAATAATGAGAGTTGTAGATTATCATCAGACGACTTCAATAAATATTTTGTAAATGAAGATATTGCACTTGCGAAGCAAATGCCAGAACCAACGTTATGTGGAAATACTTTCCCAGCGAGAAACAAAATTCAACCCCGTTCTCGATGTTTCTCTTGATCTTATACGTTTTTATTTTTTATTATTTTATTTTATTTATTATTTATTTTATTATGGCATATTATATATATTTTATATATGTAATTGGGACTTTACATTAGTTATTCTCTTAAATTACTTAATTAATTAATTAATTAGTTGCTGACTTGTAGATACTTCATCTATACACTTGTTTGTTTTATTTTATTTGTAGTAAATAAGACCATATCCTGCGTCTCCATCCATTTGACAATTTCTCTTACTGTACAATGTACACTATTTGTGAAATAAAGTATCTGTCTATCTATCTATCTATCTATATCTTTTAATAGACGTATACTTGGTACACTCAAGTGACCAAGTCGTTTGTGCCAAATGTCTTGAGAGACGCAAATTGATGATGCAGCAACAATCTCTGATGTATGGTAAGTTCCATTTGCATCTTCATTTAGAAGATACAACCATCATTTCTTCATGATCAAATCGATGTATAATTTCCATAAATTCTGCAGTTATTTGCATCATAAAGGCGACATTCAGTCTTATTAAACATTATAATGTGATTTTTATCCGCAATCTTTCTAACTGAAAGTAGATTAGTAGCAATATCAGGAACATGTAAAACATTATTAATAATAGTAGGAGTAAAATCATTGCTATCACAACTTTTTAGCTTTAACTTTACATTACCTGAACCTAACCATTAAATAATCTGATTATTAGCTACACTAATATTTTTATCTATATTAACATTACTTAAATTTGTAAATAACTTATCATCTACATACATATGAACAATCTGAGTCTATTAGCCAATCTTCCTTTTTGAATTGTCCAGTGCCAAGGGCTGCTGTTAAAAGTAGAGCACCATTTGATCCTTTTGATTTCTGGGTATTATTTGTAGAAGTCTTCTTATGTAACTTTGGACATCTGGGTTTAATGTGGCCTTTCTGGTTACAGTGGCGGCGTACTGAATAAATTTTTGAACATGTTTTTGTTGGTAATGTCTTTGTTTAGACTTTGAAACTAAAGCAGTATCACCTTGTTCACTCAGTTTACTTCTATAATCTTCTTGTAGCAACCCTGTTTTAACGAACTCACTTGTAAGTTTTGTTTGTGGAGAACAAAAGGATTATATGTAATTGATAAAATTTCATTTAGGTAACTATTCATCGATTCATATTCATTATAATTTATTCTACATAATTTACGTTTCAGTGCTAGTTTTCTACTAATCCCTTGGTTATTGTAGGCTACTTTTAGGTTATTCCATGCTTCTTCAGAAGTTTTGGCATTCCTTATATGAGGATGACATACTGAATTCACATTAAGCCAAATTTTAGCGTAGCTCTTTGATCTCGTGCTTTATCGTCTTGGGTTGACATATCCGTTAAACCATCTTCAATCAGGTTCCATAATCCATGTTCAATAAGGAGTAATTTCATTTGAAATTTCATGTACTATAATTTTTTACATCGTCCAATTTCTCGATTGATTGATAGCCACCCGACATTAGTCGTATTTCTATTCATTTTGATTCGCAAATCAAACAAGCGGTTATATAAAAAGAATTACCTTTTCACTACGTGCCAATCCGATCACATTCTAGGTTCATAACCTGTTAAAGTTTTCTCTTTAGTTTTCAAGAAAAACTAATAGGAGCAAGTGGAAGTTTTATTACAACTTACAATAAAACACGTATTACTACATATATGTCATCACCGCCATTGTATCATGTCTATATATATCTATTACATGTAGAAAAAAAGAAACACATTATCGACCTAATAGATATTTGATTATTGTAGAGAGCTGAAACTCTCAACAACGACTAGTAACCGCATTCAATTTTGTGCACACAATGTAAATTACTAATTGATCCTAGTGGAATATCGATAATCCTGTGACAGGGCGTGTAAATGTTTCGCAACCCTATCCGTAGTTTACGTAATTTAGAATATAAGGCGGTCAACTTTATGAAAAATCAATGCGCGATATTCTCGGGGATGGGGAGTACTTTAAGTAACGAGTTTTCCTATATCCATAAAGCATTCATTAATGAAAATACTTGTTCTGTAGGTGTGTTTGTCTCTGGCAAGCAAAGAAGATACTGCACCATGGCCAGGCAATTTTTGAATGGCATTCCACTTTATTTAAAATTTTCGAAAACCTGTATCGATCGTTTGTCGTTCGTTAGTTTTTTTTTTATGGTGCATTGGCTAAACTTGGAAATATGGAAAATGTGGGACATGCGGGACTGTTTTATTAAATATCACAATGCGGGATTACAACAGCTGTTACGGGACGGTCTCGCAGAATCCGGAATGGCTGGCTGCCTTAGAAGAAGACTCTTTCGTAATTACTTCAATGTTGAATAAAGATTTAATGTGTTTGTTTACCAATAACCGTTTATTATAATATCTATCCTTTAAAACGTTCCACGCAACACCGTAATTTTCCGCCGTAAACTCCAATGATTCTTCTTCTGCATATTGTTTAAATGGGAATTGCTATAAATTAATGACTCAAAGAGATTACGAAATTCTAACCACGCATCGTATGTTCCCTCGCATGTAGGAATGTCAATTGTAGGAAGACGAATTTCTGAAAATGTACCTTTCACAGACTACCAACACGCCATTGACTCAATGCTAAAAAGTTATCCGTATCCGATAAGATAGATAGATATGTATATATCTATTTCGCACAGATTTGAGGGTGACAAAGAGGGAATTTTAAATTAATATTACATGTGCTTATCTTCGGTTTGAAGGTAACACTCACTAATTGTAAGTTACATTTTAATCTGAAATAAATTATTAATACGTAAATACTTGCTCACAAGTATTTACATATGTACGAACATCTAACACCCCGGCTTATATAGACCTTCTATAGAAATGAAAACTACTTCACACAGTCGCACTGATGAGCGGTATGAGCCCGCAACGCGCGTCTGCGAATGGTGAAAGTAGTTTTCTAATTAAGCACAGTATTTACATATTAATAATTTCGGATTAGAATGTAACTTAGTGAGTCTTACCTTCAAACTGACGATATGTGTAGGTATAATAGATACAAGATGAAAACAAAAATTTGAAAAGAAAATGTATATTATAAAGGAAAATAAAAATTAATTACAGTAGCGTTTCACTTTAAAAAATGAGTGAATATGAATCAAATCCAAGATATAATAAGAAATAATAAATAATAAAAAAGATCGAAACAATACAATAGAAATATAAACAATACAAATGACCCAAATGAAAGAAATTGGATCCAGAACCAGCCAAGAGAAAAATGAAAATATTACAATATTCAAATTTTAGCGGCATTCGGAAATGTTATTTTCCTATAACTTGAATAATGTAACTTCAATTTATACATTTTGATAACATTTTACATCGGTCTTTTCTATTAACTGGCCAATTTTGGATCGAAAGGTTAACGGTGAATAATGTTAAATTTGTTTTGTATTTATTTCCATTTCCACCATTAGATTGAAAATTTAAAATTGTTTCTAGGTGTTATAACTATGGACAGAAAAACGTACGTAAGCTGCTTTCTAAATATAATAAAGTTATATCAAAATGTTTAACAATTAAGGAACTATTTTCCCTCTAAGCGGAATAGGATTCATAAAAGTCTAATTCTAGAAATAATATATTAATTGTATATGTAAACTTAATCAAAATCTTGAAATGTTTCACAATACGAGTAAGCTTAAACTAGCGAAGGAAGAGTTACCAGACAAGACAATAGAACTGAGAAAATTGCTAGAAATTTTGTGACAATTTGTAATGAATACAATGTTTGTTGGCAATAAAGACCATGAGGGACAAACTAATGTAACCGAAACTATATCTGGAGGTTTGTAGTTTTGAATGTAGGAAGAAATGTTGTTAATATAATATTGCACATACTTTCAGGTTCAGAACTGACACGATGGAAAAGAAGTAATGTGATTAGAGGTAAATGAATTTAAAAGCATCCTCAGTCAATACTTAGGAAAAACTTAACCTGTGCAGTAGGATTTTGTGAGGTTTGATGTATGTTTGCAACAATAACAAACAATATTTAGAGAAACAGGTGTGTACTGTACTGCTCTGTTACAACAATGTACATACATCAACTGTACATTGTTATTTCTTATCTTTTTATACATTAAGTATGTATAATAATGCTAAAGTGATTTAAAAATGTGAATAAGTGAAATTAAATTCTTTAGCTTTTGAAAATTGGTGAGTATATTTATTTACTTTCGTTATTGGTAGTCTCAGAACAAAATAATCCATTTTTTTTGCTGGGATAAAGAAAAAGAATACGATATGTGAGAGTTACATACATATATTAAAAAATCTTAAACAAATACGTGTCATTATTCACAACATGGTGTCAGGTATTAACCACGTTGAAATTGTAGCTATCGTATCAAAATAGTGTACGAGAAAAAGTTAGAGAGAATAACCGATAATTTATAAAGAGCACGAGGGGAGGTGAAGAAAAATGGAGGGAAGATTTGGACCACCAAAAGAATTAAATCTCAATGGCGACGCAACAAATTCGAATAAATTTATCCAACAATTCAACATCTACATGAAAGCCACGGGATTCGATCAAAAGGATGATGAAACCAAGATAGCGATTCTCCTTAATATAGCCGGCGAGGAAACCGTCGATGTATTTAAATCATTTAAATTAACGGAGGAATAAGGAAAAACATCTAATAATGTATTAAAAGCATTCGAGGAATATTGTCGGTCGCATTCAAGCTAAGCTATTTCAAGATAAGCAATTAAAAATCGCTACAATCAGTAAGAAAGAAAAAGGGAGCAAGCAAGACCAGGAAAAAGTGGAATGCAATGAATTTAATTGCCTCAAATGTGGTAGAAAACATATGTTCGCTTAGTGTCCTGCGTTTGGCAAAGTGCAGTGTGTGGAAAGAAGAATCGCTTTAATGTTGCGGATGTAGAAGAAAGAAGAAGCCGGAAGAGGCGAAGGAGAGAATTTTACTAAGGTAAACAGAGAAGAAGAAATGAGCAGCGACGAAACTTTTAATTTAGATATTATACACTGTATACCTAAATCAAACTGCAACAAGTTGTAGTACAGTAAGTAAAAAATTCTTAAATAATCACCAATGGACAGAGATGGTGAAGGTAAATGAATGTGATATTATTTTCAAATTAGATACTGGGGCTGAGTGTAGTATTTTACCTCTAAAATATTTAAATAAAATTAACAATGTGTATAAAAATATAATCCTTGTTATTCGTATATGGGGGTCGTAAGGTTAAACCATATGGTACAGTTACATTAACCTGTCCTGCCAAAAATAGTACACAAAAGGTAAATTTTATGATTGCAGACACAATCTGTAATCCAATATTTGACTTCCAAGAGTGTCTTAGTTTTAATTTAATTAAACGAGTAGGTGAAGTTAAAAGGGAAGATAAAGGAAAAGAAAATTTTCTAAATGTAAACAAAGACATATTTTCAGGTTTAGGAAAAATAGGTAAATATAAAACCAAGTTAAAAATAATGCAGAGCCAGTAATCAAACCAATTAGAAGGGTACCAAAAAGTTTAAAAATAGATCAATTAGAAAGAAAGAGAATAATTCTAAAAGTTAATAAACCTGTAGAATGGTACCACAACTTAGTAATTGTAGAGAAACCAAATAAAATTATGTCTAGACCCAAAAGAGCTTAACATATCAATAATGAGAGAACACTTTTAATCCCATCAGTACAGGAATTAAATAATAAATTAGCTGGAACAGAGATATTTACGGTACTTGACATGAAAGACGGGTTTTTCTAAGCCGAATTAGAAGAATCTAGTAGCTACTTGGACGGTACCGTTTCAAGCAAATGCCTTTTGGTGTTTCGTCAGCACCTAAAATTAAAAAAAAAAAAATGAACACTAAAATTTTATACCGGGTGTAGCAATTTACTTTGACGATTTAATTATAGCTGGGGAAAACAGTAGTGGTCATGATAAAATAATGCAATTTGAGAGAGAGAAAGAAACATTCAAGTCAAATTTAACTCATGTAAGTTGCTATATAAAATACCTGTAGTAAAATATCTAGGATTAATAATTTCAAAAAATGGTATAAAACTTGATCCTGAGCAAATAAGGGCGATTTGTAATTTAAAGAAACCAGACAGTGTCCAGAGTTTGCAAAAATTTCTAGGCATGACAAATTATCTAAACAAATTTATTCCAAATTATGCGGAATCTACTACTCTACTCAGCGAACTTCTCAAAAAATACATAGTGTGGAACTGGACTGAGACACACACAATTGTTTTCAACAATCTGAAGCTCAAATTGAGTAAAGCTCCAACACTAAGAATTATAAATCAGAACTGGGCATTGACGATTCAAACAGATAGCTCCAAAAGTGAACTTGGAGCACGTCTATTGCAAAATGGGCAACCTATTTCATTTTACTCGCGCTGCTTGACAGAAATCAAGTTAGGTGGGCACCTATTGAAAAGGAGTTATTTGCTGTTTGTGCTTCAGTCGAAAAATTCCACCAATTTATTTATGTCAGAAAAATTATAGTGGAAACAGACCACAAACCACTGCTATCAATAGTTAAAAAGGACATAAATAAAGTAAGTCCAAGATTGCAACGTATGCTCCTAAAATTAATAAAATATGATTTAGAAGTTAGATACAAACCTGGTAATCAGATGTTTATAGCAGACTTTCTATCGCGTAGTTTTATCAAAACAAACGGTCAGGACGATCACACATTATTTGATATTATTCACTGTGTGGAGCGGGATTTGCCAGTTAGTGCATCGTAAATTAAAGCAATTTCAAATTGCCGTAGAAAATGATGCGATGTTAAGCCAGGTATGTGACTAGTATGCGGCAGGGTGACCAAAAGTTTGCCCAAAAAACGCGGAGTTAAGACATTATTGGAGAAAGCAAGACAAAATACATGTAAACAACGGTATAATGTACTTCAATGATAAGCTAGTAATTCCTGAAAAATTAAAGTTTGAAATGTTATCATTAATTCATTCTGCTCATTTGGGAATAGTAAAATGCAAAAAGAGCTAGATCTCTATTATTCTGGTTGGGCTTGTCAAAAGACATTGAAAACTTAGTGACATCTTGTAAGCCATATGACAAATATATAAATTCAAATAGTAGGGAAATTTATATGAAATTTTTTCAAAATTAGGATGGATATATGCTATTTTAATGGTCACGATTATCTCATCGTCATTGACTATTTATAAAAAGGAATCGAGGTCAAACAATTAAAATTCAAAACCGCAAGCGAAATTATCGAAAAATTGAAGAACATCTTCAGCATTTATGGCATTCCCAAAATCATTATAAGTGACAACATGCCTTTTTCGAGTTACACACAACACACAAACTTCACCAATCAATAGGATATTGAATTGATAACATCAAGTCCGAGGTACTCAAAGTCCAACGGACTGGCGGAAAAGCAGTTGGAATTATTAAAAGAGATGATGAAGAAATGTAGAGAAGATAATTCAGACTTTCATCTAGCTTTGTTAAATTATAGTAATAGCCCGGTAGGCGGACCAGACCATTCACCTGCTCAAATATTAATGAGTAAGATACAGCGGTCAACTATTCCATGCCACGTGACACTCCCAAAACTTCAAATTGTCGTTGATGCTAAAGCTAAATTAGAGCAGAGACAAAGTGCGCTAAAACAGCAATATGATAATACCTCTCACACACGCAGTAGTTTTAAGGAGGATAATACCGTACTCATTCAAAATCCAAATAAAACTTGGTCGGGGGAAAAGTAGTTAAGCCACACTCTACCGCAAGGTTATATATAGTACAAGATCCAATGGGACAACAATTACGTCGAAACAGCTATCATTTAAGACATATTAATAATGAAACAATTTGCATAAGATGCTGGCTTTGTGGAAGGGGAATCAGGCGGAAAAGAGGATGTGATAAACAATAACGCAAAAAAATTGAACAACACATTGAAGGTAGCATCAATCATATTGATAACTATCCAGATCGTAAGAATATCCAACAAGCTAGAAGTAAGCGAATTATCAAGCAACCGTCTTACTTAAAAGACTACGTGACCAGTTAATGTATAGGGGAGGGGAGGTGTTGGATATAGGCAACGTTGCAAGTTGGCACTGACACTGGAAAACAGATATAGGTTATAGGTTAGGTAGATTAGCATTAGATAGAAAGTGATGCATGTGCCTATGTATGTGAGAGTTACATATATTAAGAAATCTTAAATAAACACGTGTCCTTATTCACAACATTATTCTTCCAAATCTAATGGGAATTCGGGAACATGTTTATATAAAATACGGATTATGTGAAAAGCGCAATTACATTAAAATATGCGGCCGAAAACTAATACTTTCCCTACGCAAACTAGCTGGCGCAATTTGGCTCAACTTATTGTACAGTAGATTGGTTTTCTAGAAGGTGGATGTTCTATGGTTTCTAGGCTATGTTTTTATTCATCAACAGTGGCGTAAGCTAGTCTAGGTTCCACTTTGACAACGCTTGCGCGTCCTCATGTGTTCGGCTTTCTCGTTTTTTCTCCGCTGCTCTTCGGTTCCTCTCGATCGGCGCCAATTTCACCACTTTATCTTGGCCTACTTTTCAAATGCAGGCATCCATATCCAATACTATTACAGGAGGTCTATAAACCAACTTCATCCATGATATCTCCAAGTTCTTATAAAATTAGAGGAGACCTAATTTGTATTTCTGGTGGAATAATGCCATGGATATGTGCCTTGCCTTTAGTAGCAGTGGTAAACGCGTATGGTCTTCTGGTTGAGTGTATTGTCTATTTGCCAAGTAATAAGGAAAGGTTTCCAACCCGCACACGCTGATTTCGATGAAACTTGGTAATCATCTAAAGCTGATGGAACTTGTTACGGCCAATTCCTGAAAAATTAAAGTTTGAAATGTTAATATTAATTCATTCTGCTCATTTGGGAGTAGTGAAATGCAAAAAAGAGCTAGATCTCTATTATTCTGGTTGGGCTTGTCAAAAGACATTGAAAACTTAGTGACATCTTGTAAGCCATGTGAAAAATTGTTACAGGGTCCTGTATTGATACTTGTGGCCTTTCTCGTTTCCACATTTGCCGTAGATGGCGCCAAATTTTTGATACGGCTTGCGCCTGTTGGATGCGCGTGGCGACTTGTAACGTTGAGTTGGACTGGTCGTTTTCCACAAATAGGCTATTCCGTTCGCTTTCAAGTCAGTAAGTGCATCAATCAATTTTTCCGTATATGGCAATTATTCATTTAACCAACGTTTAACTTGAATAATAGACCGCTTTGAAGAAGAATAAGAAGAATTATATAAATATACATCTATTTAAGTTACATTTTAACATCTCAGAAAAAGTGAAAATGTTGGTAAATTACTGAAAATTATATTAATATTTGAACGTATATTTGTAGAAAAAGGATGAAAGTTATTATAAATGTATTACAAATTGTATTTATGTGATTAAATACATAATAAAACTCCATCTGAGTGTAACGTAAACACTTCAAGGTGAGACCGTTTTTCTTAAATTGTGACTCTGGGAAGGATCTCTCACAAAACTTTTATTTAGATAATTCATCACCCTTTAGGTCACCTTTACGGTGCTATAATTTTTGCGAAAATAGAATGTGTCTTGTGATCTTATTAGACAGTGAAATAGTTAATCTACCTGAAAAATATGGCTAATGGCCATGGTCGATGCCAGAATAATAATACCTGAAAAATAGAATTAGTCCATGATTGTGACCAATTTAATATGAAACATCGTCGCCTAAAGTCGGACTAATTGCAAACCGAAAATTTAGTCTATGTTATTGATAAACATTCAAAGTACTCCCGTTCCGTAAATTATTATTCAATTCATAATATTATTATTATGCTAGGTGTCATAGCCGTACGAAGTTTGACAACTGAAAATACGTTACGTTAAGTCCTGCTTTTATTTATATATTTTTTTGGGAACAATTTCCTAGAATCTGTAGTTAATTTTATTCATACATTTGGAAACATTAAATTGCTTTAGTATTTTTAGAGGAGAGAGGGGAGGTCAGATTGGTTCTTGGGTAAAAAGGGTTTTCCTTACGTTTGTTATTAAATACTATATTTGTGGAGCGAGACATTTATTTTTTTAGTAGTTTAAAGCGAGGGGGAAGGGAGGTAACCCAAGAAATTATTGATACATATTATTATTGACACATATATTTTGTAATATCGTAAATAATTAGGACAGGTGCACTGTTTGCTACAAACCGAACTTTAGTAAGGGTTATAGTAAGGTGCTACGAGGAGCTACCATCTAAGAATGGTACCAATGGTATCTTTAAATCCTCCATAAATAACCATCTTAGTTTCAACTGCGTTTTTCTGCGTTTGCCTGAGAGAAAACGTGTTTGAATGCGAACATAGCGCAATACTAGCATAACGTATGGTCATTCGTAGGGCTTGTAAATGAGTTATATTCAACTCAAAATTTGGTAGCGTGGATATTATTATTATTATGATATGTACTTATTGTAATCAAATTAATAAACCTACGAGGAAAAGCAACAATTAAATTGTTTAATTTGCCAAGAAAAAGCTTAATACGTTACTAGAATTTGCATTTAGGTAATATAAACACCATATCAATTTTTTATAGTATTATACAATTGCTGATGATCATTGATGTTTGTACATGTGAGAGGGATTCGATATGAATTCTCTCACAATGCACGTATTACGCATTTTTTACAGTTATTTCTTCTACAGAAGTGGACAACTTGCGTTGCCACAGCCTCCTGCAGTAACTGCAGTCGCGCTCTTCGGCTACCCGCCGTGGGAGAAATGCAAATTACAAAATTTTGATCTTCTCTTGCCATCCGTAGACGTACGTTTCGCGGTTATACCGCTCGTCAGTACGGCTTTACAAGAGCTGTAATTTCGTATACAAATTTTTTATGTATATATGGTCTGAACATTGATGTTTGTACATGTGAGAGGGATTCGATATGAATTCTCTCACAATGCACGTATTACGCATTTTTTAAAAAAGTTACAGATCTTTTTCCGCAAAAACGCGACTCTGCACCACTGTGCGGCGTGGTAATCGGTATCGTGACGGAAACTGCCGAAGTTGGCGGGTTTTCCAGCACTTGGTATAAAAATGCCGGGAAACCAATCGAACACAGCAATCTGAAGACTAAGTCGGCTTCTAGCTCGTAGGATAGTTCTTAGATGTTCTCAAAAAAATTTTTAGCTCTCCACCAGTCCTATACTAGTTCCCTACAATAACATGAAAGAGAAAAATAACGACATTGTAGTTACAAAAAAAAGACTCGCTTCCAAATGAGGGAAAAGCAAATGCTCAACATGGACGATTAATTCGAACAGCGAAATTGGCAAAATTGGCTGTGTTGGTTTGGGTCGGGTGGTGTGGGATGGTGTGGGCCGGATGATGCGGGATGGTTTTGGATCGGGTGGCGTGGAGCGGAGTGGTTGTGGCCAGGTTAAATCGCGTTGGATACTTTAATATATTTGGTATGTGAAACCATAATTGTTTTAACAATTTTTCTTTTATTTACAGCTCTGCTGACACGTTGATTCCGATTATCCGTGATTGGATTGAATTGGGAACAACGGCCATCAGCGATTATTGGAAGGCCTATGACTGCCTCTCATTGCACGGGTATGAGTATTTGAAGGTGAATCATTCTTTGACTTTTAAAGATCCTGATACAGATGCTGATACCAATGCAATCGAGTCCTCGTGGCGGGCTGCCAAAGATACAATAAGTTGTTACGTATTTTAACTACACAACAAGAGTTCGAGCTTTTTCTTTAAGAACACTTTATTTTCTACACAAAATAATACAAGTCCCAATACAGTTGAATTGATAATTAAGTTTAAGCAAGGATTTTTAAGATCGCGATGTTACCGGAACGGCGAGACTGGATTGATGGTCGCGTTACTTGTTTTCTTCCGTCTGTTTGTTAATCTTACATCAAAAATGTTTTATGAGGAAAATGATTGCCACATCCCACTTAGGGGTGGAGAAGTCTTCAGTTCTCGTGTCCAATAGTAACATCGTGGTTCTTTAAACAATGACATCGATTGGCAATGAGCGTTTAGCAGAAATGTTTATAGTAACAGTTACATGAAACATACTATGAATTGGCGTTGCGGGTGGTCGCATATTTCCACAATACATATCGACCGGAAAAGTTATCCTAAAGCTACAATAGTTCTCATCCTTAAATAACAAGTTGGTTTATTATCTTGCCCTTTGAGTATAAGAAATAAACTTATGAAGAATGAATTTCGGAGGGTGCTCCAAAGCAAATAATCATAACTAAAGATTACAAAGGCATTAATGTTCAAACACTTGTCTAAATATGAAAGAGTTTGTTTTTGCGGAGACGCACGCTAATCTATTGTTTCACTACCCGATTCATGTAAACATACCCCGAACGGCGGAAACAACGCGGGCGGTCACCGAGCACGAGGTCGCGCACATATGGTCGGTACACAACACCTCCCCGTGAAGCATGAAGACGGTGGTTCCAATGAACGACGTATTCATGGTTACAATGGAGTCGTACTTCTCCTACCCTTTGGACTGAAGGAGGCCCGCTTCAAGGGAATCCTCGTCTGCGAGAAGTCGTCTTCTTCTTCGTCGTTGTACGCTTGTGAAATCCGGGCGACTTGTCTCTGGTGGTTGTAGGCCACTACGTCCCTGGATCCATCGTAGTATTTGGATTGGACATCGGAGTCGAACGTACAGTTTACAAAGTTCTTTATGATTGGAGGGATAACGTCGCCGCTCCTTGGATTGCGCGTGTAACAGCAGAGTCTTCTCAACATTTGGAAACATCCACACCATCGGCAGCAATTGAAGAGAATAATGAAGAAAACCAGAGCCCCGATGATGGATAAAGCGACTGAGTACCATCGTCTATGAGGACCATTGGAAGGTTTCTCGAGTTCCTCGGTGATGATGTCATCTAGTTCGCTCAGCTTTTTGTTAGCATATTTCAGCTCAGATAGGTCTATGTTACCGAGTTTGATAGATGGTAACTGCAACCTTTCAGTTTTATTCAATTTGTCCAATAAGATACAGCATTCATCCTCGGTGATGCTGATCATTGGCACGACGTGTGTAGCGTTGCTGAAAATCTGATCCGATGTTTGTAAAACTTAGGTGTCGGTATAACCCTTGCATCGGTTTTGTAGGTGAATAAGTCCTGTTTGGTATAGTCGGACGTCTTCGATTTCATTTTTGTCGCCACACATCAGCGTGAGAGTTGTCGGTCTTTGCAGCACATACAACCATTGATTGTTGTTGATATACTTCCATGTTTCGAGTTCAGCGTTGATGTACGGCAATTGGAAGGGATGACATCAATATGTGAAGAAAGGAGTTGAAGTTCACAAGTTGCGTCGTCGTTCCTTCTTTTCGTGAATACGCTATCACAGATGAACTGCCCATGCTCGTATTCCTCGCAGGTCGACAGATCTTGCAGGTAAGCGAAGGAAGTTTTAGGTAATGAAAGGAGTAAATAATCTCGATATGGTTCGATATAGGAAAAGGTCGTGACGTTTACGTGCTGAATTGGCAAAGGTATTAGTTGATAGAGATTAAATGATGTTTTATCTACTAAAGGTAGCTCAAGTGCGAATAAAATGGTTCCGCGATAAAATATGACTTGAATTTTCAACAAACGATACATTACGTGCACATTTCGGTAGGTAAGTTCAATCGGAAGTTCGCACTCTCCGGAGTATTTTGATAATTCGTTGAATAAAATCTTAGGCGTAATAACTTGCGGTGAAAGAATTCCGTGTTTACCTAAGTTTATCGCGTCAATGAATTCGTTATAATCGTTTAAAATTTTATTACTTAGTGTTGCCAGAGGAGTTACTTGATCAGTTACAACGTTTTCTAGCTTTAGTTCATCCAACTGGCTCGCTAAAGTGTTAGATAGTACAGCGATGTTATGGAAATTCTCGTTCATTAGGTTTTCGGTTCTCTTTAATGAAACAAACGAGTTGTTAAAATTTTGAATGGTATTAGAAATTATTTGAATCTGTGATTTTAAGAGGGTTTGCGTTTGTTTGTTATCGTTAAACAAACTATCAATGCTGTCGGCGTAATATTGCCCATCGTCAGCGTCGGGACTATTAGCCATTTCAAAGCGTATGAAACACCGTTTATTACTCCTCGTTTTCGACGTGGTTTTAATTCTTGCGCCGTGAGATGATCTAATATTTCACCTTTCTCTCTTATGTCACTTAGTCTTTGTTTAATCAGATTTAGAGTCTGTTCGCAATGAAAACTTACATGACTAGGTTTCGGCGAAGTGCCTATCACCTTCTTGCATAGCGTTAATGATTTAGAGTAATATCTACTTAGCAGAGATCCAGCTTCATTCAAGTAAGTAATATTGACATGAGTTAGGAGTGTTAATTTTGAGGTTGATATACGAGAAATGCCTAAGTGATTAAAGAATATGCCACTTGAACCAGTGTAAAGAGTATTAGTATAATGGTGGCTAAGGATAGGCAGTGGAAGCAGAAGTAGTAGCAAGATCAGACGTAGATGCATCTGCAATGAAATGTTTTAGTAAGTTCGTGTGATACATAGTCTTTTTGTTACCTATTTGCAACTCTACCGTTTTGTTATTGAACGTTTTCGTGACTTTGTATGGACCTTTAAAATTAGGTGAGAGTTTCTTGGACAGATTAGGTTTTGTCTGTTTAGAATATATATATACAAGGTCATTGACTTTAAATTCTACAGGATTGCATTTCCTATCGTAGTAATGTTTGCTTTTTTCTTTTGAAGTTACCAGGTTTTTCTTAGCGATTTTAAAAGAGGTGCTTAACCTAGTTTGCAAGGAATGTATATAATCATCGTATGTGTAGTGAAATTTTGGTTCTTGTGATATTGAAGAGGGAAGATAAGCCTTGTGACCGAACAAAAGTTCGTATGGTGTGTACTTAGTAGATGAATGATTTGAGGTATTATAAGAAAACATAGCAAAAGGTACATATTCATCCCAATCTGATTGGTTAGGTTTAATATAATGTTCGAGATAGTCTTTTAAGGTGAGGTGGGAGCGTTCAAGTGCTCCATTAGACTGAGGATGGTAAGGTGTAGTAGAAATGTGTTTAAAAGTTAAGTTAAAGTTTTAAATAAATTAGTCAAATTCTTAATCAAATTACTCATAAAATCCGTACCTTGATCGGACAGTAGCGTTTTCGGGATTCCAAAGTAGGTGAATATGTGTACTAACGTATTCGCAATTGTTTGCGATTCATGATTACACACAGGTGTTGCGAAGCTGAATTTTGTTAAATCATCTTGTGCAGTTATGATAAACCGATTACCTCGTTCCGTGATAGGAAGGGGTCCTACGACATCGATTGCTAATCTTTCGAATGGTTTATCAGAGGTGGAAGTAATTTCCATAGGTTGCCTGGTCGATTTGAAATTTGTTTTGTTGACCTGACAAGAATGGCAATTTTTTATGTATTTTCGAATATCGGCTTTCATTGAACGCCAGCTGTAAGTCTCTTTTATTCGACTGTAGGTTTTGTGAAATCCACGGTGACCGGACAATTTGCTGTCGTGATTATCCTGCATAATTTTCTTAACTTCGTCCTGGCTTTTAGGGTTAATTTTCGCAGTATCGAAAATTTTAATGTTATTATTACGAAATAGAAACTTGAGCATTTCATAAAATTGAATTATTTTTATGTTATTGTGTTTGTCGGGTGGTACTATAGTAATGCTTTCACTCTTAACGATTCGCTTTAGATTTTTAAAACATTCGAATAAATTTTTGTATTCTAAAAAATGAAAATTGGTTGGAAATAAAATGTAAAATTTCTGATTTTTGTTTTCTAATTTACACACGTTATTTAAAATTGGCTTTACTTTTGAGATATCGAAATTATCACCGATATATTTGAAATGGTCATTGCTTTCATCTAAATCTGCTGACCAAATGAGCACAACCGGACTCTTGATGTTAGATAATGGCTTACTTTCCTTGTCGTAGACAATTATATTTTGATTTTGATAATGAAATTTAATGAAATCTTGATAGTTTTTATCTGGAGTTAATTGCGAGGTTTACGTGCTTCGTGTCAAGATCTGGGGGCAATCTAGATAAGCCATCTGCGTTTGAATTTACCCTACCCGGTTTGTATTTGATTTCGTATTCGTATTCATTGAGGCGGAGGCGCCACCTGACTAATTTTGAATTTGGATTTTTACAATTAAATAGCCACTGGAGGGGACGATGGTCGGTATATATCTGAAACTTTTTACCATATAAGTAAGGCCTAAAGTGTTCGATTGAATTTATAATGGCCAAAAGTTCCTTCTCCGTGGTGTTATAGTTCATTTCCGACTTGTTTAATGTACGAGAATAGTAAGCAACGGGTAAATCACCGCCATCTTTTAATTGAGATAGAACACCGCCGATACCTACGTTAGAGGCATCCGTTGTTACGATGAAAGGTTCTGAGAAATTTGGGTATTGTAAAACGGGTTTGCTAATTAACGCTGATTTAAGAGTTCGAAAGGATTTTTCTTGTTCTTCTTTCCAGGAGAATTGAATATCCTTCTTTAACAATTGAGTCAGAGGTTTGGCTATAGTCGAAAAGTTTTTTATAAACTTTCTGTAGTATCCTACCATGCCTAGGAATATTTTAATTTGTTTTTGATTTTGTGGTCTGGATGTCTTTTGTAAAGCTTCTATCTTTTTGGGATTAGGTTGAACACTGAGATTAGAAATTACATGTCCTAAATACTCGCAGGACTGTTTTAGAAACTCACACTTATCAGGCTGTAATTTTAAATGGTTTTCGCGTAACCTTGAGAACACGTTCTTCAATTTTCTGTTATGGTCTTCTAGAGATGAACCGTAGACAACGATGTCGTCTAGGTAAACAAAACATTGATTGTTATTAAGGCCTACAAGTACTCCGTTCATCATACGTTGGAAGCACGCTGGTGCATTTTTCAAACCGAAAGGCATCCGCGTGTATTCGTAGTGTCCTTCAGGTGTTGAGAATGCGGTTTTAGGAGCATCTTTTGGATTAAGAGGAATTTGATGAAATCCGCTTGCCAAATCGAGTGTTGTAAAGTACTGCGCGTGACCTAATTGATCTAGAATATCTTCGATGTTAGGCAAGGGGTAAGCATCGCCGATAGTTATTTCATTCAGTTTCCTATAATCTATTACGATGCGCCACTTGCGTTCGCCAGATGCGTCAAGTTTTTTCGGTACGACCCATAAAGGACTGGACCACGGACTAATTGAGGGTCTAACGATACCTTGTTTCAGCATTTTGTCGATTTGGTTACGAACTTCATTCTTATGGATTTCTTGATATCTATAGGATTTAGTATGTACTGGCTTTTCGTTTAAGGTTGGGATGTCGTGCATTATCGCTGTCGTTCTTGTTAACTTGTCAGTGGGCAAATGGAAAATGTCATTGAACTCGTGACAAATGTCACTGAGAGAAGTTTCTTCTTCACTATTTAAATGAACTAATCGTAAGTTCTCGTTTAATACGTTTAACCTGAGTTGAGTGTCGACTGAATTTTCTGAGAAGATTTTGTAAATGTACACTTGCTCTGGTAAGGGAGAGACGGATAATTCAGGACATTGAATTATTATTTTTCGTGACATAGATTTATTAACTAAAGTTACGAGAGCAGTGTTGTCGCTTTTTATCTTTACGATAGCATTTGGAATTAGTATTGAATTATCGGATTCTAGTTGTTGATTTAGTATGATTCCTTCTCTAATATGAGCAGGATTTTTAATTTTGACTAGTGCGACCGTTTCAGTTCGAGGATTAATAGTTATTGTGAGACTTGATGATCGAGGCGTATTTCGATAAATTAGTATGTGGAATGGTAATGATTTGAGAGAAATAGTAGAATTAGCATAATCGATTTTTGCCTCTTGATTTCGGAAAAAGTCGTCTCCTAATAATCCATCGAATGGAATATTCGTTGCTGCGTCGACAACTTGTAAATTAGTATTTAATGATTTCGTGTGAAATAGTAATTCGACGTCGGTTTCGCCAAGAGTTTGGATAGGTGCATTGACTGATAGACCGTTTAGTATGACAGCCTTGTTGCTGACGATTTTTGTATAATTGATACTACCGGATTTGATAATAGATACAGCCGCGCCTGTGTCGACTAGGAGTTTTAGAATTCCGCCATCGGTATTCGATTGAGGAGATTGAAATAGAATATAAGTGAGATCATTGGTAGTATCGAGAACGTTGGAAATTGTTAGATGTGGAAGTTCGTGAATTCTTGAGCAACTTGCTCTAATTGATTCGGGGGTCGGTCGATTGATTGACCTCCTGAAAATTTTGTTGTGTGAAATTAACATTTGGTGAATTAGAGTTAGCTTGAGATCTATCCGTTCGATTTTGACTTGGATCTTGATTTTTCCTTGCGTTGTTATACTGTCTTTTACGACATTCATCAATAGTGTGCCCTAGATTTTTACAATATTTGCACTGTTTAGGTGATTGGGAGAACTTGTGAGGTTGATTCATGTGAACAGGTTTTTGGACGGGTACGCAATATTTATTTCTGTGACAGTCGTTCGTAGAATGATTGTTGCGACCGCATATCTTACATTTATTATTATTATTTTTATAAGATATACGAAGTGCTTTCTCTTCGGCAAGAGCAGCGGTTAAGGCGTTATTAATATTATCAAAGTTTCTATACCGAAGCATTTGTGATAGTTGTGGATGCGTATGGTAAATGAATCTATTTAGTGTCATATCTTGTATCATCGCTAATCTACCTTTTAATTTTGAATGATCTGGCTCGATTGAATGGATTATTGCTAGAATTCGCGACGAAACATCTTCTAATCTCTGATAGAATTGAGACACATTTTCGACAGAACCTTGGCTTATTTGATTCAACTCTTCTAGTAACTGATCTAGTGACTTTCTATCTTGATAAAGGCTAAGTAATAGTTCGGATATTTCGTACCAAGTTGTTAAATTACAATGTACGTCTACTTGTTCTCGCGCTTTACCTATGATTTTACTCTTTACGTAAAGTAATAGAGGAAGATGTTGTGATTCTTGTACTAATTCGAATACCGCATCTACTTGTTTGATGAAACTACGTACCTTGAATCTGTCGCCATCAAAGTTATCAGGCATAAGTTTTATAAGAAATTCTAGTGAAAGGGTTCCGACTGTGGGAGTACTAGTAATATTACTAGCGCTTGGTTCCGCGTTTGCCATCACGAATGGAAATAGAAAAAGGGATTTGCAAGACTGTGCGAACTACAAGTGAATATGAAAAAGCAGTACTCACCGTGAAGGCTGTGATCCAGGTGATCCAGGTAATTCTCTTCAACAGCAAGCGTTGTTGGCGAAGTTCCGCAATTGAGATTGCAACTTGGGTCTGCGCTGAAATCTTTTTTCAGAGATCCGCAAACTACACGAGTATTCACCAACACAATATAATGTTATCCCACTTCTGACACCAAATTTTATGTTACGTATTTTAACTACACAACAAGAGTTCGAGCTTTTTCTTTAAGAACACTTTATTTTCTACACAAAATAATACAAGTCCCAATACAGTTGAATTGATAATTAAGTTTAAGCAAGGATTTTTAAGATCGCGATGTTACCGGAACGGCGAGACTGGAGACTGGTCGCGTTACTTGTTTTCTTCCGTCTGTTTGTTAATCTTACATCAAAAATGTTTTATGAGGAAAATGATTGCCACATCCCACTTAGGGGTGGAGAAGTCTTCAGTTCTCGTGTCCAATAGTAACATCGTGGTTCTTTAAACAATGACATCGATTGGCAATGAGCGTTTAGCAGAAATGTTTATAGTAACAGTTACATGAAACATACTATGAATTGGCGTTGCGGGTGGTCGCATATTTCCACAATACATATCGACCGGAAAAGTTATCCTAAAGCTACAATAGTTCTCATCCTTAAATAACAAGTTGGTTTATTATCTTGCCCTTTGAGTATAAGAAATAAACTTATGAAGAATGAATTTCGGAGGGTGCTCCAAAGCAAATAATTATAACTAAAGATTACAATGGCATTAATGTTCAAACACTTGTCTAAATATGAAAGAGTATGTTTTTGCGGAGACGCACGCTAATCTATTGTTTCACTACCCGATTCATGTAAACATACCCCGAACGGCGGAAACAACGCGGGCGGTCACCGAGCACGAGGTCGCGCACATATGGTCGGTACACAACAAAGTTCTAGCGGACGCAGAAAATCCCATATTCCGGAAATTTTGGCTCGGTACATGTTTGACAAAAGATGTGCCGAGTTGAAATTGGATCGAACTGTAGAATTTTTCCGTTTAGCAGGGTTATTGTATAATCCATTGAACCCTAGGGAATGTCCACGAGACGAAGAACAGGGGAACTCGTCGTCTTGAACGTAATTAAGAATGGACGTGGACATCGTCAATTTTAACTCCGGCTTACTTCGAGCGATAAACACCAATCGAATTACAATTTTCACTTAAATCGTTTGTGTATTATAAGAAGGGTAATAAAGAAGAAATGCTGAAGCAGAAATAGAAGACCGTGAAATTGTTAGATATCGTCGATGATATATGTATTTATTTGTATATTGCTCTATTAGTTTTTGGACAAATTTTAAAGTAAAATCGTTTGAAAATATTGTACAAAAATACTTTTATTTCCTATTATAAAAATTTATCAAACTACACTTTTAATGGTAAGATATTTCCAGAGCGTATTTTTGTATTCATTTTAAATTTTAATTATATTTAATAGTTCAAGCAACAGCAATTAGTAAGCAATCAACTAAACGAAACAACTATATATGTAATGCAATGAATATATGGTGTGAATCAGTGAAATACCAAGTAAATTAATGCAAACTACACATTGAAGTTTTCTTGTAGCAACGACTAGCAAATACAAGAAAAAATTCATAAGAATACGCAACTTCGTGCATCAATCAATTTTTCCGTATATGGTCAACGTACGTTTAACTTGAATAATAGACCGCTTTGAAGAAGAATAAAAAGAATTATATAAATATACATCTATTTAAGTTGGTAGTGGTTGCTACCAGTTAAATGTCATTTAGAACGTCATACATTTTAACATCTCAGAGAAAGTGAAAATGTTGGTAAATTACTGAAAATTATATTAATATTTGAACGTATATTTGTAGAAAAAGGATGAAAGTTATTATAAATGTATTACAAATTGTATTTATGGGATTAAATACATAATAAAACCCCATCTGAATGTAACGTAAACACTTCAAGGTAAAACCGTTTTTCTTAAATTGTGACTCTGGGAAGCATCTCTCACAAAATTTTTATTTAGATAATTTATCAGCCTTTAGGTCGCCTTTACGGTGCTTAATTTTTTTCCGAAAATCGAATGTTTCTTGTCCTCATATTTAGCCGTCAAGGGATTCATACCTTCCCAATATGATTTTTTCCGCACCTGAACCACTGTGCGCCGTACGAAGTACTGGAAATACGTTTCGTTAAGTCCCGCTTTTATTTATATTTTTTGACTCGTTGAGTTTTGGGAAAAATGTCCTATATTTGTGGAGCGAGACATTTAATTATTTGAGTAGTTTAAAACGAGGGGGAGGGGAGGTGTAACCGAAGAAATTATTGATGTTATATGTAACCTGTTATAATTGTATTACACATGATTCACACGCCAATACTACCAACTGAACTAAGTTGGTTGGTTTCGCGAACTATCATGATTTAAGGTAGGTATGGGCAACCTTTGACATGTTGTGGGCCAAACTTTAGTGTGCAAATACGTTCGCGGGCCGCGTTTAAAAGTAGTACATTTTTAAAGTAGTGTTGTAGAGTTCATAATTTTTTGCGATAGATATCAGACATGAAATAATACGACAATGTTATTATAATATCAATTTATGAAAATAACAAAATGAAATAATAACATTATAATTAAATCGTTAAATTTGGAATTGTTACAAACTACGAAAGTTAAATAGCGATACCGAAATCAATGAGACACTTGAGCTTGAACTTGGGAAACTATTCCATCGATGTTTGGATTAATTCCACTGATACAAAGACGTAAAGAATTTTCCAAATTATCGTCAGTCACCCTTGTACGATATTTCGATTTATTAACTTTCATCAGTGAAAAGAACTGTCGCACAAATCAATCTTCTTGCGAATTTTCTAAGCTGCGGAAAATGGTCGTCTTCGAGGTATTTTTGTAGAAATCACACAACTCCACGTCTTCAAATTTAGATTTTAGGAGTGTGTTTTCTTGAATCTCGATCAACTCCATTTGCAAGTGTATTGGAGCATTTTGTATATTACTTTTTGTTGGAGTAGCAAATAAATTGAAACAGTCTTCCATGTTTCTGAAATCGCTAAATCTGTTCGAAAATTGCTCCGACAGTACCTTGAGTTCTTCAGCATATTGAGCATAAGCAATATTCTCATACGCAGAGACCGCGGTGAAATGGTAACTGTTTCCAGACAGCATCTGTGCCTTCCACAAGCGGATTTTATTCTGAAACGCTTTCAAATGGCTGTACAAATCATTAACTAACTGTCCTTGTTTTTGAAGTTTCAAATTTAAATCATTCAAATAGCCAGTAAAGTCGACCAGAAATGCTAAGTCACATATCTATTTTGGATCTTTTATCTCATTTATAAGCTCGTAAAACCGTTTCAGCATTTTCCCTTTGCTTAGCCATCTGACTTCAGAATAATATGTTATGTCGTCATATTCGGCTGATATTTCATCCAGAAACGCCTTGAATTGACGATGGTTAAGCCCTCGGGATCGAATAAAATTGATGGTTTTTACTACCACATTCATAACATTCTGGAGTCGAATGGACTTAGAACACAAGTTCTGTTGGTGGATAGTGCAGTGAAGGACTATCAAATCATCTTTTTGCACATTTAATTTAGTTGCTTTTTCGTTAAAAATTGCAATGAAACCTTTACATAAGCCGACCATAGAAGGTGCACCATCTGTGCATACTCCAACTAATTTTGACCACGGCAAGGCAAAACTTGTAAATACCTTTTGAACTTCATTAAAAATGTCCTCTCCTGTAGTGGTTCCTTTTAGCGGCTGTAAAGCAAGCAATTCCTCAGTAACAGTGAACTCTTTATCAACACCTCGAATAAATATAGCCAGTTGAGCTGTGTCCGACAAATCTGTGCTCTCGTCTAATGCTATGGAAAATGATTCAAAACCAGCCATACGGTCAGTCAATGTTGTTTTTATATCATTAGCCATCATTTCTATACGTCGGACAACAGTTCGTCTTGACAAACTAATTTCTTCAAATTCATTTTTCTTTTCAGGACACATAACACTGCAAACTTCTAACATACACTCCTTGATAAGTTCGCCTTCGGAAAATGGTTTTAATGACTTTGCCAATTTTGAACTAACTATAAAACTAGCTTTCACAACATTATCAAGTAGTGTTCTTTGTTTATGAAACATTTGCTGCTGCTTTTCCAAATTTGCAGTAAGCTTCTGGATTTTGTCTTTTCTTATTTGTCCTGTCAGCGTAGGATGCTTAGTTGAGTAATGCCTCTTTATACTGAATTCTTTCATCACTGAAATGGATTCATTACACAGCAAACAAATAGGCTTACCATTGTGCAAGATAAAAGAGAATTCTTCAGTCCATTTTTCTTGAAACTGGCGACCCTCTGCATCTACTTTTCGTTTCTTTCCACCAGACATCATTTTCGTATACAAAATATAATTAGAAAGCAACCAAGATGCACACAAAGTCACAAAGCTAATTGACGGCAGTTCGCTAGGATATCGCTCGTCGAAGTTATCACCTTGGTAGCTCAAGTAGAACTGAACTATAGTTCGGGCCATCCACCCGCTTATATAGGCGAAATGAAGGAATGATCTAGAATCGTCTAGTGTAGAACAGTTGAGAAGAAATAGTCTTTTGTTGCGCCGCCAGTGAGGCGGCAAACATCGAAGGCTTTGATGTTTGCCGCCTCACTCTTTGATGATCGCCGACACTCGGCTTGCTCGCTTACTTGATTCCGTGAGTTTGAGTAAGTAGTGTAATTTTAATTTTTTTAAAATTAGGTTTTTCAAAATGTCTCGCGGGCCTGATCAAATCATACAGCGGGCCGGCTGTTGTCCACCGTGGATTTAAGGCAATGTAACAATATTCTGAACTCCAGTGGTAGGCTGTTGGATCTCATGTTTGCGTCTGAAGAATTCACAATTTCCGTGGAGAAAAGTCTTGATCCTCTAGTGAATTAGGATGCATAGCATCCTGCTCTGTTTTCCTGTTTATCATTTGCTAGTAATTCTACTGTAAATTTCGAAAATTGTCAAAATGATGTGTATGACTTCAGAGGTGTGAATTTTAATTATTTGTATAATGCCATAGCTAATGTGGATTGGGATGATTTTGAAAGCTCCACCAGGCATATGCATATTAATGAAATGTGTAGCGAATTTTATTCAAGATTACTTGCATTGTTTCATCAGTGTATTCCGAGGAACCGATATGGTTTACTTCCGAAATTATCAAGGGTATCAGGCGGAAGCGTCATTACTTCAAGATGTATAAAAGACACCGAAGTAATTTTTATAGGGAGCGAATTCGACTCATTCGCTGAAAGATTAAAGCTAATATCAAAGTAAGCTATCAAGCTTACATTGGAAACATTGAACGTCAGCTTAAGGAGAATCATAAAGGGGTTTGGTCTTTCGTCAATACAAGACGCGGTTGTTTTCGTATCCCTGGTTGCATGCTTTATAACGAATCAATACTGGACAAACCAGCCAAATAGTTGAGGCTTTTGCCAAATATTTTAGTATATCATATACTGAGCGAGGAAGAAGTCAAGATATTACTTCCGGAAATAATATCTACGATAGAATTATCCTACGGATTGAAGAGGTTTCAGATCGAGATCTTCGCAATGCAGCCAAAAAGTTGAAAGGCAATGTGACCACAGGTCCAGATGGTATACCCTCTTTTTGGTTAGAGACTGCATTTCATGTGTAACTGTCACTCTAAGATGTATATTCAATGCTATCTTTCTTGAATATTCTTCAGATTATAATAGTCCAATATATCTTTAGGAGTTGCTGACGTCGCAATGCTTATTTTTATTGGACTACCAAACATTGCTTCGTAGGGGGAGCATTTAATTCCCTTGTAATATCCTCTATTTTTCATGACCCTCTGACCACTTTCACGATTGATTGGTTTCAACGCGCCGAGCATATTTTCGATGTCTTGATTGGCATGCTTCACTGATCCTTGACTCTGGTTATGTCTTAGCTTTTCATGTACGATTTTAACATCCGGCCACATAGAGCATAAATTTTCAATTACTTGGTTACAAAATTCTCGGCGATTATCAGAATGAAGGATCTTCGGCGCTCCAAAAGTGATGAAAATATCCAAGAGGTGGTATGCATGCAACTTCTGCTGCAAGTTGAGTGCGAAGTGCACGCAGAATCACAAATTTAGTATGATGGTCTTGGTAAACTAATATGAATTTATGATTTCCGTCAGGGTTGGTTTTGTAGGTCTATGAGATCTGATAGCCTCGACTGTTATGTTTTTATACTTGCGGTTACATTCCTTAAGCATCCTTGTACTTCCACCATGTCCAACAGCAAGATGCGTATCTTCGAGAATGTTGAGTAAGTCGTCGTAACAAACGTAATACTTGACACCTGTAATGAACAGCTTCCTTCTTTTTTACGTTCTTTGCAGTTTTTACTTGCTCTAAACACTTTGCATATTTGTTATTATCGAGATAAAAGTGATCTTTCTTGCTTGCCACGAGTTCGTCCATTATTTCATAAAATCTATGTTTTACACTAATTTTGATTCATAAATTAGTTTTAGACAACGAAAACACAAACAGAAATCAAATTAACGTACGTGTCCAAATGTGTCAAACGATCGACTGACGGGAGCGGTGTATTTTTCAATAGTTACCGTGTCTTTCAGGTTTGAAGTGTAATTATCTTATTCTTATAAGAAGTTAATAAATTAAGACAACAAACATGTATGCAGTACGTATAATAAACAACTATGCTTGAAAACAAGAGCAGCAAAATATTATTGTTATGAAGTTCTCTATGACCACCGGCGGCACTCCTGCGTTCATTGATAGCATAAATGTCTTTTTCTTGCAATAATTGTAATTGACAAAGAGAAAGGGAAAAAGCCCTATTTCCAGCCTTCAGATGCTTTTAGTTCAGACAGAAACTAGGTTTTTATATAGTTCAACTAGTCCTACATAATTATCAAGTTTCATAGAAATCAGTTGAGGGGGAGGGGTAACTTTTTAAGAATATGGGTTATCAGCTCATATATGTTTTAACAGCGCTCTTGAGCGCTATATGCTTGATCGGCGTGTGCCGATTGGGACCTTTCCTTGTAAGTCGGGTCTATCTATTGTATGTGACGCACCTGTATCCACTTTCAGCTGACGCTTCTTGATAAATGGGCGCACCATCTACGACCAAAGTTTTGATTTCATGTTGCAGTTCATATATGGTGGGGTGAGTTAACTAGCTTTCGCTCAAAAATTAGCTACCGTTCCAAAAACTTACTTGCCGTCGCTCGTTTCGAACTTTTCAGTTGGTTTCTTGCTTTTCGTGTTCTTTGTCGAAACGCAGGCGCATTGATCTGTGCATACCAACTCTCCTCTTGTAGATTTAGAGGTTCATAGTCCAAGAAAATTAAATGATAATTTGCATAAATCTCGGAAAAAATCCAGACTGAATATTTAGCAAGGGAATTTTCAATTTTTCTTAATTATCTCGTAAAATGTGGTATTTACGTTGATTAGACTTATTATAAGATTTGTTTATGAGTAAAATCTACATAAAAAAGGTTCTATTCAACATTTTGATAGAGCCAATAGGTTTCGAGATATATAAGTGAGAAAACTCGAGCGTTACGTTGCACTCGTTTCCACACCACCTATGAGGTAGAATGCTAGGCGCGTTTTTGTTTAAATGGTCTCCCCTGTAGGTCTCATCCACTGTTTAATAGTTACATCGATTTTTGTTGATAATTATTGTTAATTCTATGGATTATTCGTCGCCCTCGTTGACTTCTTCTTCTTGCTCTTCGTCATCTATCTCTTCTATTTCCACTTCAGCATCACCTTCGTCTTCATTTACAGTAATTTCAGCATAAAATAGATCTATAAGGTCGAGTTCATCTTCGTTGAATTCGGATTCAACAATCGCATCGTCGGATGTCGTCTTCAGACAAGACTGACCCCGACAAGAACCACACATTACAGAACATTGTAATCCTACTTTTCTGCATCCACAATTGCTCCCACAACCTTTTGTGCAATTGCAGAAAATAGAATTTAGAAGTTCCTCGGGAGGAGGAATTAGTGTTGTTATTGGCTGTAGCATATTAATTAAAGTCCAACCCCACTGCTGAGGATCTAGATCAGGCATGGGCAACCTTTTTGTAGGTTTTATGCTGCGAGTAATCTTGAAAAATATACATTTTTGTAGTATCCTTATGATTCATTATGAATTAAGTTTAGACGGGCCGTGCTAATATGCAACGAAAGAATTCAGTAGCGGGCCGGGCAAATCTTACTCGAGGGCCGCATGTGGCCCGCGGGCCGGAGGTTGCCCATACCTGATCTAGATCTTTCCCTAGCCAAGTTTGAATTTGATAGTATGTTCTCAATAGATGTTGTTGAGTAGCTGCCGCGGTCGGTGGAAGTGATGACAACTGTACGGGCTTATTTAATCTAGTGCACTTCGCGAAAATATCTGGATTTGTCAATTGAAATCTCCGCTTTGGCAGCTCCGTACAAAGCTAAAATAAATAATGTACCACTGTTAATGAGAAGATCTACACTAGAATTTTCTGATTTAAATGCCGTTAATCCATTCCGTCAATCTGGCTTTTTATAAGGGTCTTGTAGACGTTAATTTTTCTTTTCGGAAAAAGGCACTGGTGGCATCGCAACCACTAACGGCATGTAAAAATAAAATATAATCAATATAACTTGCATATTTTCCAATTACGCAGGGGTTGTAGATCTTTGATAGGGCATTTCCTCTTCCACGTTTGCGGAAATATATACTATTAGAGTGAGTCCTATCAAAAGTATGAAGAAATTGAAACAACTGTAATGCGTTCGGTCGATTTTTCTAAAGCAGTTTCAATGATCAAAACATCAGCATCATCCTGTGTTTGTCTATTATCAATATAGTAGTAGTAGCAGCAAAGGTAGCAGTAACTCAGGTAGCAGAAAGATGCAAGGGTGAGAGCGGCTCGAAAGTATTGCTTACTCTCGCGCTTATTGATACGTGTCAAATCTAACGGGCTTTCGTACATTAAGTAAAGTGAAAGTATTACAAAGCGCGTCTAATGTTGGTATCCAAAAAGGTTTTTTTTTCAAATGCAAAAATTTTGACTCCGAAATTCGTGAAGACTCGTCTCATATTTTCAGCATAGCATCGGATATCGCCCTTCTCTCATATTTCAAACCTGTTCCTTCTCTCCTGCGCTGCCCTGCCTACGGTAGCTGGTTTGAGACCATTACCTTCACTATTGTAAAGAAAGATCCCTTCCACGAACAATTAAATCACGAACAATTAAATCACGAATTTCCAAGGTAAATACACAAATATCATCTGTATACACCTTATATATATAGTGTATTGGGTGTGCACTTTGCTCTGAAATTTCTCTGCCATATATCTCGAAACCTATTGGTTCTATCAAAATGTTCAGTGGAACCTTTTTTGTGTACATATGACTTATAAACAAATCTCATTCTAAGTCTTATCGACACAAATCCCATATTTTACGAGATAATTAAGAAAAACTGAATTTTGTGACCTTTGACCATCGGTCATTCATTAGCAGCGGGATTCTCTTCATAGACTTTTGAGGAGTTATTCTTCATGCCAAAATGAAGAGAATTTCGTTGCGAAATATTCAGTCTGGATTTGTGCGAAACTTTAACGTAATTTTCATAGACTATCATTAGTACTACGGATTTTCTCAGAACCTCCATAAGTTTTCCTCCCTCTAGTAATTAATTTTTGCAAATATAGAATGTTTATAATTTTGTCAAATTTTCATCGTGTTTTGTGGGTATGTCCATAGCATAGATAACATATTTTTGGATTCCATTGACGTCATTGGTGTTTACGACGTGTGTGACTCATTTTGTACGTTTTGACGGTATAATTTGAAACTGTTGTGATTGCATATTAAACTAAGTTAATTCTAGGTAGATATAAAGAATCTATTGTACATTGAATAAATTCTTAATTTTATCACATATTTATGTATTGCTAACGCCTTTAATTTCATTCCATTTAGTAGTATATTAGTTTAAAAACAACATCAGAGGAACCAAAAGGCATAACTTTCTGTTTCTGCTGGAACTTTAATTCTTGCCAGGGTTGAACTAATAGCCTTAAGCCCTTTTATTTTCTTAGGACACTGCTACAAGTTGCTTCCTAAGATAAGATTACTTGAGGTGGCAATGCCTGTTCCACTGCGACCTTTGAAGATCTATTGTGGTCCTTAGAGTACGTTCTCCAGCTTTATTCCTTTAATTAGACCTAACAGCTTTGAAAGGGATTCTTCCGCATATACGTGTGTTTTTAAAGCGGACTTGAAGCCCTTGCTCCGAAATGCCGTTATATACCTCCATAACAGAGTCCTGGCCTGCCTCAAGCTTTGCCGGCTCCATCTGGGTGGCCGGATAGTCATTGCATACTATCGCGATCCTCTCCAAAGCAGCTTCTTTGAAGGTTAAACCTTCTGGCCCCTTGCCTATCTGCGGGAGTACTGCCCTCCGAACTCTGCATTTTTGGACTTACACCCTTTCTTGACACTTAGTAGCCTCCGCCGTCTGTTGAGTCCTAACTTCCTTATCTAGATTAAAACCTGGCCCCTTTGTGCATGCCTAGTAAAGTTGGCCTTGATTATGGCTCTTTTAGCCTGGATGTAATCTTGGCCCTGTTTCACAAGCTTTTGTACCTTAGCCTTGCAAATTCCAGATAGCGTAGCTGTATGAAAAGTAGCTAGGGAAGTATGAGTCTGCCCGATCAGAGTTCCGCTTGACCGGGTAAGGCTAACTACAAGGCAGTTAGCACATATACACACATAGCACACATAGCACTCCCCTGCGGCCACACAACTCTCGGTACGTTGCCTTGCACTACACCTTAGCAAGGATGTTGTAAGGAGAAGATAGGGCATTGCAATAAAATTCGCGTTATGAAAAGAGTGACCAAGATAGACGAACAAATGTATATAAGTTTGGCATAATGCTATCCCTTGGCAGGGCTGATCATCGACAAGCATGTGAAACATGTATAATGCTTTAGAAATACCAATCTATCTGTCTCTTTCGGTCTATCTCCGTCTATCTTTTGATAACGCAGATTTTTAATACCATTCATAGTCAATGCCGTATCCTCTCCTTATAACATCCTTGCACCTTAGTTTGGGTTTTAGGTCGGGTACCTTGGGAGCGCTAAATTCCCGAATTCACTTGTGAAACTTGTTAACAGTAAGCCGCTGAGAGGAATTTGACTCATTTGCCCAAAGAGGGAGAGTACCATGTTGCGGGCAGTGAACATTCAACGAACGAATCTCTTTAACGTACTTC
Organism: Chrysina gloriosa; assembly: GCA_038088585.1. Taxonomy (NCBI): domain Eukaryota; kingdom Metazoa; phylum Arthropoda; class Insecta; order Coleoptera; family Scarabaeidae; genus Chrysina; species Chrysina gloriosa. Next base: position 32,734,233 of record CM076089.1, read on the forward strand.
TTCTAGAATAGACTTTGGTCGAAGTATACTCCAACTGCTCCGCAGTACTTTCAGTCTCTATCGAGAAGCCTAGCTCAGGACATGCGTGCTATGAAAAGACGCGCTTCGCTGTGGAAGGCAAATCGGATACCGCAAGTGCTCCACTTCACAGATTTGTATTTGGTGCGGAAGAATTTGTCAACAAAAGGCGACCTAACAAGCGTAATCATCAAGGAAGTTTATTCCAAACGATCATTTTCTAGGCGAACGCGGTGTGCAAGGCCGTGGCAAAAGGCACTTGCGAGATCAAAGATGACGTCTCTTGATACCGTTTCGAATGTACTTCGAGAAGCGGAGTAGTTGAAATTTCGTAAACAGTTCGGCTCCGGATCCGTAACTGTTGATCGTGGGTGAACCTAAATGGTCGTTGAGTTTCTTTAGTCGAGTTAGAATGATCTCGACTATTAGCAACCGTGGACCAATTGGTCGGAAATTGCGAGGAAAGGGGCGATCTGCATCGGCGTTGATGATTTGGCAAAGATACTCCATTGCCTCTGGAGTAATCTCTTCAAAGCTAGATTACAATTCGACCCTGGAGACTTTTTATTATTCCGGACGACAGCTCGAATTTTGTCTGAGGTGGTCTACGGGTATTTCTGGTCAAACCGCCGGCCCGTTCACCTCTTCCACTTCTCTATGAAAGTCCTCCTCCCCTTCGTCGTCCGTAGAGAGAACTACGCGGAAAACCTTTTCGAAGTGAGGAGAAACCCAAGCCGTGGCTACCGTGAAGAAGAAAGTTTGGAGTGGTTCTGCCGGGGTTTCTGACTGCTTTACAGAACTTCCACAATAATCCGTCCCCTGGAGTGAGAGGAACAACCTTGTTGAGCTAGTCCTCCTGGTTGAGCTCCCTCTGAACTTTCCGAACCTGGTGAGCAAGATCAAGCCATTTCGGCAAAATATGTGGTGTAATTGCAAGAAAAAAGTATTCTGCTAACATTCCCATTTTGGGAACTTTAGTCACTAAAGTATTAAGGAAGTAGTAGAATCTGCTGCAGAACTCTTTCCCCTTATTGTGAACACAGAATTAATTTGTTTACCTTACTCTAGGCGTGTTCCTATAGTAACAGTTGTTAGTTCTTTTTCTAACTCACAACATACAAAATTTAGAGGAGATGGCAACACTGAGCTGATTTCCCATAAGCGACTCTATATAGAATAAACTATAGGCTAAAATAATTGAATAAATAGAAAATAACAACCACAAATATCGTTTATTAAAATTTAATCATACGCATATATTTTTATTTGGAGATTTATTCCAAAATTATTGTTCCATGGGTTTCGAAAACAGCAGGTGTTATAATGGGATTTATAAAATTCATATCAATATAATAATTACACTTATCAATTACTCCATGGTCAGCACGAATAGTGTTGCAGATTTGCCTAATGCGATCGATATTCAAACTGTTCATCTCTAACGTGAGAAATCGTCTTTTGTGTAAGAATTCGAACAATTTTCTAGCCCCATTTATATTTACTTGCCAAGCATCTAGGATGAATGGTCGAAAATAATTTTTATTGTCACATTTGGTTTCCACTTTGCTATTGACATTACTTACAGATTCGGATTTTTCATTGGAATTTGGCTTTGATTCTATAAATTTTTCACCATAGCTCTTCGGTACCTCTTCATGAATTTTATTTAAGTCAGCGTGTAGGTGGCAATCTTTCGTGTCTGAATCTTTTAACGCCATGTTATTAAAAAATGAGGGTATGTGATGTACACTCTCCTTTTCCTGTTTCTGTAATTTACCATTTTTGAGGAGATGCATCAATTGTAATTTAATGTGCGTTACCTTCTTATAAGCATCCTGTTGTTCAACAATCGTTGCTCTATTGATCGCTAGCATTGTTAACATTTTTATTAGGAATCGATAAATTGCATCTGTTTGTTCAGAAAATTTGTCAGTATGTATTTGGAATTTCATACCGAAAATGTTTAATTTTCTAAGATAATCAGTAACATCTCTTAATAATTCTGAAAAATCTGCAGATGATTGTAAATGGTCATCGATATAGTCAAAAGTATCAAATATACGCTCGACAGTACTAACATTAAAAGATGATTTCTTTAAACGTACATCGGATGAAGGGAAATCGATACCAGCTATTTCTTCGTCTCCATCAGAGGAATTTGTGCATACTTCCATAGGTTCATCTTCTTCGCAAACTATTTTCTTATCCTGTGTGATTTCGCATTCTTCGTGGGTTTCAGTTTCCTTAACGTTGTCATTTTCAAGAACGATCTTAATGCAATTTGTTTTCTTACAGGTATCCATCTCATTTATAAAATTTCCCAAATAATCCAAAGCTGTATGAAAATGGTGAATTGCAAATTCTTTAGATCGAAGGCTGCTTAAAGTTAATTCATCTATGACCTCTACAGAATCTGCTGGAATATCAATATATTGTGCAACATCGTTCTCAATTGCAGTGTAACCATAGTCATCAAACATTCTTATGTCAGAACATTCAGACTCTTGTAAAATCAAATACAACTTTTTGGAGTAGTTTTCTAAAGTATCAGCTTTATCATCCACTATTTCTACAGCCTCGCAACTTTCAAATTGGGGATTTTGTAAACAATTTACTAATTCAATATTTAAAGTTTCAATAGTTGCGCAACAATCATCACTATCATCGAAGTCACCACCGAGTTGTTTGTTTTCTTCTGCTACTTCTGCAACGTATTCTGCCAGATTATTATTTTGCGCCTCTATTTCAATCCTTTCTAAATTTTCTGATTCTTGTCGTGTTATAAGTATATTTTCTTGTTCTACTTTCAAATCCCTAATACGTTCTGGTAGTTTCAACCGTGTTTTTCTGGTATCCAATGGAACTTCACCTTGGCAAATCATATTAAACATTTCAAAATATTCAGCATTACTTGCTAACTGAGTTTTCCCATAACCATCTATTTTATTATTTTCATCTTCACACGTCTTTTTCCTAAGATATATTTTGCAGACATCGTTTCTAAAACAGGCGATAATTTGCTCCACAGCTCGAAATGACAGGACGTTCTAGTTATAGAATGTCTAGTTAATTTTGTGCTATTTTTAATTTCGCCGTGAAGAGAATCGAAAAGTGTATCAAAAAGTGACATGAATTCCTTTGTACCAGTATCTCTGAAATGACCTGAAAAATAAAATTGAATTAAATAAGCAAATGATGTTTTATTCGGGTTTTATCTTGACAGTTTTTATTGACTTACAAGTCTAGTAGCTTATTTTTATTTTTTGCTCAACTGTTGACGATTTTGTTAGAATATTTTTAATTCAGTGGCGGCTACTGACATTTCAAGGTGGGTGGTCTGCACGAACCACAACCGGTTTAAAGTAATAATAATAATAACCCGATAATAAAAAAATATATAATATTTATAACAAAAAACAAAAAACATCAGTAACAAAATTTACAGTATAGAAAAATTCAAAGTCAATTGAACACCCTATTTAATTTGCTTAAACTGAAGTTCAATACGGCGGTCCTTTTTGGAGACAAACTTTTAATTACTTTCTCGTTGAAATTCGGTACTGAGGCGACGAATTGTTTTTCTATTGCAAGCATCGATAAAGCAGATAGACGATCTTCACAAATTGAATTTTTAAGAAAAGTTTTAAATTCGTCAAGATGGAGGAAATACGTTTGGCTTCATCAGTGGTCATGGGCGTAGTCGTCAGAATTTCCAATAACTTTTTAGTTTCTCCCACTGTTTTTTTGGTTAACAAATAAATAAAGATATGGAGAGTGATACATCGGAGGATATAGGAATAAAAAGAGGTAGAGAGAATAATGAGACTTCACGAAATATTCAAGAAAAGCAAGGAATTAGTAAGAACACCACAAAAAGGAAAAGATGGAGAAGGAGAGCTAGTGAATATGATGAGAGAACTAATGAGGGACGTGAAGGAAAGAAAGAGAGGCCAGAAAGATTACCAGGAAGAATTGAAAGTACTGAAAGGGGAGAATGAAAAATTAAAGACAGAAAATGAGATAATGAGGAAACAAATGAGAGATATGGAAAAGAGAATGTACAAAATTGAGAAGGCAATATTAAAGAGTAATGTGATGATGATAGGAATGAAGCTAACGACGGAGGATAAGCAGGATATGAAAATAGGATAAGAGAATTTTATGAAAACCACAATGCAGGTTAACGTAAACATAAGAGAAGTGATAAAGATGGGAGAGGCAGTATACAAGATGGAGTTGGAAAGTGCTAGGGGTAAAGACACAGTGATGAAAAATAAGAGTAAACTTAGACAAATAAAGGAGAGAATATATATAGACAACGAGTTAACAAAAGGCAAACAAGAAATACAGAGGAAGCTTAAACAAATGGGAGATAAAGAAAGAAAAGATGGGAAAAAAGTAAAGATGGGATACCAAAGAATTACAATTGAAGGAAGAGAATACAGATGGGATAGAGAGAAACGGGCATTACTTGAGAGCGGACAGGAAAACGAGGGCAGAAACTCAAAAACTAAAAAGAAGAAGAAAGAGCGGAAGAACGAGGGCGACCATGGCAAACGAGATGCAACCGAAAAAGAAAAGGAAATTGGAAGAGGTTAATTTAAGCAGAAAATGGGGAAACCACAAAGAGAAAAAAGTATTTAGATTAGGAACTTGAGAGAATAGCGTTATCAGAATGTTTATTTGCGAATGATGTAGCCATTATAGCAGGCAGTACGAAAGAATTGGAGGAGAACTTGGTAACGTGGAATGAAACTTTGAGAAAATATGGAATGAAACTAAATAAGGATAAAACGAAAATATTAGTGGTCAGTAAGAACAAGGAGAAAGTGAAGATAAAGATAGAGGGAGTAGCAATAGAAAAGTAAGAAAGTATAAATACCTGGGCGTAATATTGGAGGAAAGTGGCAAACAAGAAATGGACATAAACCATAGAATAGAAAAAACTAATAAACAGTATTATGCAATAAACAAAGTTCTAGTAAATAACAAAGAAATAAACAGACAAACAAAATTAAGTGTATATAAAACAGTGTACAGACCGGTACTAGTATATGGGAGTGAATCGTGGAATCTGACGAAAAAGGAAAAAAGTAGACTGCTGGCAATGGAGGTGAAATTCCTAAGAAGAGTAAAAGGGATAACAAGAAAAGACCGGGTAAGGAACACAACGATAAGAGAAGAGCTGGGAATGGAACCATTGGAAAAATACATTGAAGAAAGACAGCACGGTTGGTGGGGACATCTACAGAGAATGAGGGAACTGCCAGTCAAGAAAATCTAGAAAACCAAAAGTAACGACAGGAAAAGAAGAGGTAGACCAAGAAGGCAGTAGGCAGCGATGATGGCGGAAGTATTGGAGTGGAGAGGGTGGACATGGAAGGACGTCAAGGAATTGGCAATGAATAAGAAAGAGTGGACGAAATTTAGTAGAGGAGAAGGAGAAGCTTGAAAAGCCAAAATTCCTACGCCTTAGGGTAGAAGCGGAAACTAATTATATATATATATATATATATATATATATATATATAAAGGCACTGCACCTTTCAATATCCTACACTGAAAATTTGAATACAAAACTGACAGCAAAATTATAAGCATAACTATAAGCACAAGTTAAGTCCAAGTTATATTTAGGAAGTTAATGGTTATAATTTTCATAATTGTCTGAATTCAAGAGCGATGCGGCAACCAAGTAATGTGCAAAAGCAAAACGTTCTTTTGCATTATTTATAATAACATCACAAACTTCTATACGGTGATCTTCTTTGCTATTATTTAAACGTTTCCTTTTTGCATCACTGGGGACAGTACTAAAATTTGAAGCTTGCTGTATGATAGAATATATTGTATTTCGAACGATTTAAAAGCATTTCTCAAAATTATTTACCCCGTTTTGTACATTTATTGGATTCATGTTCTTTTTTGCAGTTGCTTATATAATACTTCAACATGTGGCATAATATAATGGGAAACAGTCACCCAAAAAGTACATGATCATACATACACCAGCCTGCAATCTAAAATCTCATTTTGTATCATTTTTAAAGTGCCTTTGAAAACCGTTGCATTTTTAAGATATTCACTAAATGTTTTATCAAGTTCTGACGTAAAATTTACCAAACCCCGAAAAATACCGGGACTTTCGGATGATTCACTTTCATCGTGTCCTCTTAAGACTAGCTCGAAAGCAGTCAATAAATTTTGATAACACATACCATGTTGTTCGTTACTTTCTCGATGTGCTTTTGTATATTTATCCAATAAGCAAAATCAAGTTGAGCTTGAATATTCATTTTCCCAAATAATGCAAATTTCTTTTCATTGCTGCTATGCGCGCGACTTGTTTCATGTTTTTTAACTTTTTCGCTTAAATGTATTAAATCACGTACATTTTTTCCGTGCCAAATTTTTTGTTCGGAATCAGTTCCAAACAATGCATACGGAAAACAAAGAAAAGCGTTTTTTTCGCCACAGCCACAAAGCAAATTATTACGAAGATATTTGTGTTTATTAAATTATCTCTTTTTAACTTTTACCGGTCACTTCAATATTGAGTGCAGAAAGAGGACATCTACGCTCTTTTACTACCAGTTGTTGTTCAAAGTTAAGGTTTTGAAACTTAGTTTCGCCGTGTTTAAAAACAATATCCATTCTTATATCACGTTGACACGTAATTGTAACTTTAAACGCCCATTAACATCAACCGACTCCCACTGACCACTGCTGGCCGGAAATGCAGCTCATCTCGACGTTCTCGCGCTTGTGTGCCAAAGTCCGCCGGCTATCCTCGATTTACTTCGTGTATGAATTTATCTATATTGCAAAGAGCAGCACTGCAGGGACGACTTTCTCGGAAATTATGAGTGCGTTGCGGTACGATTGTGTCACTGTACAGCTGTGGCATTTTTCGTAGGAGCATATAATTATTAAAATGTCAATTACGCACGATGAAATTATGGAAATTAAATATAATATTTTTAATGAAATACTCAGTAAATGCTAAATGTTAGTATTTAATGCTTAATGCATAAATTGAGGATTTATTCTGGTGGTTCTGCAGCTCAGCAGCACTAATGGAGGAGCCGCCCCTGGTATTATGTCCAACTCGTGTGCAGTGTTGTAAACTACTGAGAGCAAAATAGGTTATTTTCAAAGTTAGTCAATTCAGTATTTTGTTAATATGAAGAAATATTTAAAAGGGCACTAAAATCATCTATATCTAGAAATGACAAATCTAAAGAGAAAAACAGATTTATAGCGACGACTATCTTAAATATGGTTTTACAGTTACTTCCAATAAACCACGGTGTAATTTGTGATCTCCTGTCAAAAGAAGGTCTGAAGCCATCAAAGTTACTTGAACATTTAAATACCAAACGTTCAGCCAAAAAACACAAGTCTGGAATTTTTTGGAAGAAAACTAAACTCCCTCGAGAAGGAGCAAGACAGTATTATAACATCAACTATTAATAATGCAAAAACATTACTAGCCAGTTACCGAGTTGAATGTTGCATTGCAAAAATCAGTAAGCTACATACTCAAGGTTTAATCTCATCAAAAATGGGAAGGCATGCGTTTTTTGGATACAAATTTTGTTTATCATACAGAAGCAAGATTGTTTCGAAGGGTAACGTCGCAGAACTTTTGATGAATTTGTAAGATATGAAATCAGAATATAGGAACTTATATTTTCATTATGTTTGGGTTTTTAGGCTGAGTTTTCTTCCACACATTTCTTAATACTATAATATTTTGAATAGTATAGTGATGTAAATATAATAACAGCTACCAATAAAATTAACGGATTTAGAAAGAAACTTTATTATGGTCGACCTAGCTAAATTTAGCGTGACAAATTCTGAGCAAGTTTTTGCAGACAAATAATAAATTTAGACAATTTTAAACAACAACGGTCATGATGACCGTGATCCGGTAGGTTTAGAGAAAACTCAAAGATTCGATCACACATCGACAATTGTCTTAAACGTTTGACGTTTCCACCAAGTAGCCGTAAACAAGAAATATATATACATCTCATTGAGAAGAGGAAAATTCAATTTCAAACTATTCATACAGATTTCTACGAGAAAATATCAAATTACAGATACACATTTGAAATCACTGCCGCATTTTCATTCGATTTTATCCCTGCAAAACTACGGAGACGCCTGATGTTATAAACAGAGACCGGATTATGTTTTTTGCATATCGATAACTATCAACGGTACAATTGAACGCTTTAAGATTTACACGAATTAAGGTAAATAAAAGCGTTTAGCACTAATTTAATTTTACATATTTACAATATTATGGCTTTTTTTCCACATATTCGGGTATTTTAACATATTTGAAATTATCCGACCTATATTTTCCGTTGAAAATCGGGGTATTTTTATAAAAAATATAGTAGACGATTTTCTGGGAAATTTAGATTATACGATTACGGATGTTTCGTTAAATATAATCAAATAAATATTACTTAAATTGGGATTAATGCTCTTTCCAAGAAATTTATGTTTCTACACTTTTCTAAGAAATTGCTAATTGTTTTTAAATTTCCAAACAATACATATATCGTGTTCAATACCGAAGACCAAAGATTATTTTGTTACGGTTTCTAAGAATAAAGATTGGAAATTAAACGAATAAGGTTGAGTTATAATTGGTTAAAAATAATTAGGCAGGGGGTGCATACGTTTCAGCATTTATCATTTAAAAATGTTCATTATTTACAAACATCGAATAAACTGAACTGTTACTGATTGTGAGTGTTACTCAAAAATGCCAAAAGTGAAAAGCGATTTTGTAGCCTCCTTGATCAAGACCGTTCTAGAATTACTTTTGAACGAAGAAAAATTATGCTGCAAAGCGTGCGGTAATTTTACTATTTTGTAAGTCGATAATTTCACAAAACAATTTTATTTTATTTATTTAATTCAAATTACATGTTTATTTTGCAAATATAGTCTGCCGTACGATTGGTTCAAACACTTGCTTTGGTAAGCTGAATAAAATTATTTTCATTAATAAAAATATTTTCCTTTAATTTCAAAATCATTTTCTTATCTTACATCTAAAAGGGTGTATACATTTTGTACTATAATTTTCTTCTAGTATAGATTCTATGTGAAATAAATCCAAATTACTCAACATCTCTCGACTGACCATCATAAACGAAAGTTAGAAAAAATGAGACAATCAAAATTAATGCAAATGTCTGTAGGTCAATCACTAGCAAGTTCATCTTCATCTCCTAAAAATCAGAGTGAACAATAAGTATTTAATTCGGAATTAACCAAAGCTTGGCTTTCTCTTAATATCCCACTTTATAAGTTACAAAACCTAAATTTGAAAATGTTTTTGCAAAAGCATTGCAGAAATACTGTACCTGACGAAAGTACTTTAAGGAAAAATTATGTTACAAATGTATATAAGGACGTAATTAATGAAATCAAGCAAACTGTAAATAACAACTTAAAGTTTGGTATTCCAATTTAATCATCGTGACGTGTTTAGCACACGGTTTACATAGAGTGGCGCAAAATATTAAACATTCATTTCCCAAAGTTATTTGTTTGATTAGTAACGTAAAGAAAATATTTTTAAAATTTCCTCCGACGATTCAGTGTTACAGAGAAAAATTACGTAATACTTTTTTGCCACCGGAACCAATAATCACATGATAGGGAAGAAATGCAGAAAGTTTTGTCCTTATTAAAGAACTTATTTTAATTTGAAGACGAAAATATTGGTGTAATTTCAAAGTGCGAATCAATTTTAGAAAATAATTCCATTGCACCATGAACTTTACTCTATCAAATCAAATTATGATTTTTTTCATAAAACTATTGTTATTCTTGAAACTAAATCACTCCCGTTACAAAAGTCTCTTCATTTGATTGATGAATTTAAGGAGAAACTTCAGAAAGTTCCTGGAAATTCCTGTTCCTGGATAATTAATAAAAAAAAATTAATGATACTTTAAAAGAAATAGCGATTTAAATTTGTTGCAACAAGCAAACCAAATTCTCCATGACGATTTTGATGTTGAAACCGATTTAAATCCGGAAGTGGTTAATGTTTTAAAATATGCACCAATCACATCAGTTGACGTCGAACTAAGTTTTTCAGCGTACAAATTGCTACTAACGGATAGAAGACATACTTTAATTGTTAATATTGAAAAACATTTCATTGGGAATTGTTTTTACAGTAAGGAATGTAAGTGATAGGTATATGTTTAATAAAACCTGTTCAAATTTTCTTGATATTGGTTTCTTTTCCTTGGTACTTCAAAATATATTCGACATTTTGAAAATATTTTTGAAACATATTTTCCATATTCTAGACATTTTAGGAATATTTTCAACATATTTTGCTCATATTTAAGACATATATATGTACATATTTTAGTCAAATCCGGTCTCTAATTATAAAACATTTAAGGAATTACCTCCAAAGGAATTTGATAAAGATCATGTTGATCATTGAAAATTTCAATTAGCTATAAATAAAAAATTACCACAAACGATAATATAAAAAATAGATTTATCCAAAATCGTCAGACAAGAGACCAAGTCGTTAGAGGATGAAGAACTACGAGGCAAATATTTAGAGGAAGAATGTATACGCTCATTAATCATTATTAACAGTACCACTAATCAGCGTGGAAGCGGAAAGAGCATCTTCAACTGCAGGTAATTTGTGCACAAAAATTCGTTCCAGGCCTAATGAGAGTTCAATAGATGCATTATGTCTTTTACGATCGTATTTCAAAAATTTGCAGTTTATAAATCAGTTAAAGTATTCTTCTGTTAATAGATATTACATTCTCTGTTCCTTAATAAGTGAGCCATTACCGATTTTTATTTTTTCTATAATAAGTGAGCCATTTTCTTTTTCTTTAGAAAGTACAACAACAAAATCAATAGGTTTGGTAACAATTAAACCTCTATGTCAATTTTTGCTATTTCGCGAAAGTGATTCTTGTACTATAAATGGCCAAATTCCAATTTTTCCATTAAAGTGCTGGTTACGGTAATGATCATATCGCGGCCAGGCAACAGCTGCAAAAACACATCACTTTGGTTATGCTTGACTTATTTCGGACTTAACGACCAGATTCAACTTCATCAGGCAGGAGACAGATTTTCTGGTTCACTGTAGTGATATAAACCCACTTTTCAGCAACGTGGATATAATTTATTAAACCCTAAAACTCGCCATTCTTTCACCATTCTTCAGCAACCTCCACAGCGGGGTAGGCGGAATTACAATTGTAAATGAAAATGACCGCAGTGTCGGTCTGCAAATCTTGTAGAAGTTAGGCTGTTGGCTCCCTGCACACAAATATGAATATGCTGAAGAAACTTGTGCTTAAGTTTCAGGGGGAGCCGCGGCAGTCTTTTTATATTTTTTTGATAGCTAGGCAAAAATTCGCCATTACCGTTCAAAATTTAGTTAGATAAAAAAACTCTTTTACTTAAATTTAATGTTGGATACTACGTATTACGAAAAGAAATTATGGTGGCCTCTCGGTGAACATTTGTTGAGCAGTCAATGTGTTAATGCGCTGCATTTTTGAATTGCCAAAATGACCGCTCCATTCTTCTGCCGTCCAATTCTTTTTTTTGATTTTGCAATAAAATGTGAACTATAGCTTTTTGCCTTTTATTTGTTAAACTCGGTTTTCTCATGGTTTTGGTGTTAGAACGCTTTAACCTAAATATTAGACTAATTGTTGCTTTTGACAAATTAGGCAGTAAAATATTATGAAGGTCAAGGCACATGTGATTAAGAATTTGGTATATATTAAGGATATGAAAAATTAAGTTTACAAAATTATTGCCAATAAATTTAATAACAAACGCAAACGGCGCACTTATTATGAAACTGGGGACGTATATAATAGAGCACACAACAAGATTTTTATTTGATATTTACTCTTCTTACTAATAATACTATATGTTTTGTTCCTTTATTGTATGGTAATACTGTTATGGATTATCTTTTATATTATATTTCTTGTTTCTAATGTTATAAATTATTATTTTACTGCTATTATAAATTATATATATATATATATATATATATATCTTATATCTTATATATATAAATGGTTCGTGGTTTGTTCGGATGCTTAAAACTTGAAAACGACTGGACCAAATTGGATACTTCCTGCTGCGGATTTGTTCGTAATTGCTACGTGAAGGTTTAGGAAAAAAGAAATCTATTAAAACGTTTAAAAAATTAATCAAAAACAATTAGAGATTAAGCAAATTCATGACGTTTGGTGGGTTAGGTTATGACAGTTGTCATGGTGCGCGCAAAGATAATTAAGGTTATGACATTTGTGATTGTGCGCGCATGAATAATTGTTATGTCATAAAAGAAGCAAAGTCAGCAATATGCATCACAGTCTTATTTGCAATGCCGCGAGCGAGAAGATCGAATCTTTGTAACGAAGCCGTAATGCAATTAGACTGCGGAATATTGCGAATGAATCCACTGCAGATGAAGAACAAATCGTATGAGAAGGGCGCCGTGTTAGTACGGCCCGACTTTGTGCTTCACAAATACAAGAACAAAGAGAAGCCATACGTGAATCGGCCGGTTGGCAATGAGAAATCGTCGAGCAGAACATAGAGATCAACAACGTCGAGCCACAAGAATAAATGCTTCAAGTGTTCATTTGAATCGAGGAGCGTTTCAATACGATTCCACAATTGACTACAACTCGCACCCTTTCGTTAGAATTGGCCCTATAGAGGTTGTGTGCGTCCATTGCGGTGCATTAAAGTTTGATGGAGAAACGCCTAGGTTGTGCTGTCTCAGCGGAAAGGTTAAATTGCTATTGTTGCCTCCGCCACCTGAGCCATTGCATTCATTGCTTCATGGCGAAGCTCAAGAATCACGAGATTTTCTTTCGAACGCTTAAAGGTACAATGCATGTTTCCAAATGACTTCATTTGCAGCAAATATGATTGAAGAACGCGGATTCAGTCCTACATTCAAGGTAATGTTTGTTAATAAGAGAGTAACCATTATTTTTGGTAATCATAAATCACTAATTATCACTTCCCTTTCGACTATACAGATACAAGAACAAATTCCCCATAGAATTGGATCATTACAACCAGTTGAAGACGCACAGCATAAAATTGTTACAAATTTACTTCATGGTCAATATGGAGGACCAACATGATCGGCGTCAAACGATCAATAACACAACGAAAAGAGAAATTCTTCAATATTTGCAGCAAATACTTTATGAACCTCATGCATTGATTTGGTTGTTCAAAACTACGTTGGATCGCATGCCAAGTGATGACTATAAAGTAGTGATCAGAGCAAAAAAATGCCCCGCTGGAACACACGAACGACAATTCAACGCTCCGACAATAGATAAAGTCGCAAAATATAGTATATCACAAGGTGCTTCAATGAAGATAATCGACACCAGTGCAACCCATTCAGCAAATACTTTAACAGAAAGTTGTGCTACACCGATACGCGAATCATTTGGTTTACATTCAATAAAGCAAATGCTTTGCTCCCACGTGAATTTGCTCCTTTCTGAACTTTTATTCAACTTAATTAATTTTATCTTAATATAAACAAGTTAATGGAACTCAGGTAATAACTTAAGGCAACATTTATTAATTCTAAGGCGGAACGACGTTCGCCGGGTCCGCTAGTTATTAAATAAAATACGAACTTCATCATATGTTCGTTGTCTATCACCATACCCGCGCATCATCAAAATCTCAATCATTTCTCCTTCACTAAGATTCATAGCCATATTTGCAGTCAATTTTGATAAATTAAACACACGTTACTAAAGACTTGTCAAATAATTTGCCATAGCAACTAACATGTCAATGTTTTCAAATAAAGCAACGAATAAAACAAAACCCTTATTTATAACATTTCTTATTTAGTTTTTTATTCTGCGTCCGATAACAATAAAATATACAGGGTGTTGTATTTAAAAACAAAAAGTTAAGGTCATTTCCGGCTAAGCCGGAAGTCGAAAAGAGAAGTTATTATGATTATTAAATGCATTGATATTTGTTATACAAGGATACCAATTATTTAAAATATTGCTTCATAAACAACGGAGATAATCGACCGTTCCGGGACTTTTTACTTATCCTGTATGTTACTATAGTAAGCAGACCAGATATAGCAGATACTACTTCAATTCTGAGCAGATACCTGGATAAACCAACTCAACAACTGTGGATTGCAGCCAAAAGAGCAGTACGTTACTTGAAAGGGATGAAAGGTTTTTGTGTTACACTGTATAGACCAAAATATACAGGTCTAACTGCATGATGCAGATTGAGCAGGCGACACAATCGATAGAAAAAGTACAAGTGGCTGTGTAGTCTATCATGGTCGAAATCCTATCTCGTGGTATTCAAGAAAACAGACATGTGTTTCCCATTTAACCGCAGCAATGGATGTCACATTTATTCAACGCATTTTACAGGATTTCAAATATGACTCTACAGCTCCTCTAGTCTACGTCGATAATCAAAGTTCCATCAATATGTGAGAGAGTTATGAGAACAGTAAACGAACTAGACACAGACATTAAACATCATTATATTAAAGATCTTATGTCGAAAAATTTAGTCAAGTCGAAATACATTCAAACTAATGATAATGTAGCATATATTCTTACTAAATCTTTGAAAAGGATCAAATTTGTTAAATTCTCTGAAAGACTAAATATACTATAATGTCATATCCTTATTTAGCTTGTAGCTTGATATTGTAACATTTATACTTCATTCTGTATTAAAATATAATACAATACAATATAATATAATATAATATATGAAATGTAGAAGACTCTCTATAAACGACCTAATAATAAAAATTAGGTTCGTTAATGGGCAGTTAACAAGTAACCGTGCAAAAGCCTACAAAGTAAGCACAATTTGCATATGCCAATAATCCTGTAGGAAATGTTGACTATGTCAATCGCAAAACGCAACTGCAGACTAATTAGTTTCGTCCTCATTAGGACTCGTCAGTACAGTATATCGTTCTGCGAGTGACACAGTGACCATTCCCAGGTGATACGTCGAAATCTCGACGAGATGGATACGGTCAAAATAATGACCCCATCTTCCGAGCAGGAGATGTATTGGCATACCCGGTAACATCGCGTTCAGCGACGAATAAAAATAGCGATCGTGTTTTCGAGAGCCAAAATTTAATAAAATATAATACAATACAATATAATATAATATAATATATCAAATGTAGAAGACTCTCTATAAACGACCTAATAATAAAAAATTAGGTTCGTTCATGGGCAGTTAACAAGTAACCGTGCAAAAGCCTACAAAGTAAGTTTGACCGTATCCATCTCGCCGAGATTTCGACGTATCACCTGGAAATGGTCACTGTGTCACTCGCAGAACGATATACTGTACTGACGAGTCCTAATGAGGACGAAACTAATTAGTCTGCAGTTGCGTTTTGCGATTGACATAGTCAACATTTCCTACAGGATTATTGGCATATGCAAATTGTGCTTACTTTGTAGGCTTTTGCACGGTTACTTGTTAACTGCCCATTAACGAACCTAATTTTTTATTATTAGGTCGTTTATAGAGAGTCTTCTACATTTGATATACAATAGAAGCCGCTTATTATAATCACGGTTAATGTTATCAAACGGTTATTGTTATCGAAAACCGTTGGTCCCAAATCACTCTATTTAAAACTCATTGAAAGAAAGCCGCATATTGTAATCAAAAGCCGCTTAATGTTATTAGTTATGAATAGTATCCTTTGTCGGAAAGTTTCTTCAGGCGACGGTGTCTGCAGCGGAACTCCTTTGAACGAGCCGCTTTTTCTCGCCGATTTCAATTAAAACTCTCATATCGCATATTACAATCTAACGAATTGTTATTTCTATATTATGAAGAGGTCATCTTTTTTTTGATGTACTGTATGTATAAAAGGTCCGTTCGTTTAAATGATATTCAGTTTCTCCTATACTCTTCTACGAATCTCATGTTCTACAGTCTTGTGTACGGGTAAATTATTGAAATTTCGCATAAACCACCGTGGTCATGGCAGAAGTGAATAAAAAACGTCGCGATCTATCGAACGAAGAAAAACGACAAATTCTCGATAACTTCGATAAACTTCCGAAAATGAGTCAAAGGAATGCTGCGGTACAATTAAAAATTTCGCAACCGCTGTTGTGTAAAATTTTAAAAAATCGTACAGAAATAGAAACGTGTGCGCGTTCGAATGAAAACATAAAACGAAAAAGGGAAAGATCTGGAAAGGATAATCAAGTTGAATCAGCTTTAAAAATTTGGTTTACAAATGTTCGCGAAAAAATGCCTCTGTGAATGGTCCTATCATGCGTCAAAAAGCAGAAGATATAGCCAAAACTATGGGGAAAGAAAATTTCATTGCAACAGACGGATGGTTCAATCGGTGGAAAAAGCGAGAAAACATCGTTTATAGACCTCTGCACGGTGAAGAAAAAAGTGCTGATTCGTTAGCAGCCGCTGACTGGATGCGTTCGGAATGGCCAGAAATTATTGCAAAATATCCGCCTCGGGACATCTACAATGCAGATGAAACAGGACTCTACTTTCGCGCGATGCCTAATCATACTTATTTGTTCAAAAACGATAAAGTAAGAGGTTGCTTATCTTCGAAAGAACGAGTAACAGTGTTATGTTCTGTTAATGTGGAAGGTGAAAAGGAAGAACTTCTAGTGATAGGAAAAAGTAAGAATCCTCGGTGTTTTAAAGGTGTTAAAACTTTGCCCGTGGAGTATTTTGCTAATGCGAATGCTTGGATGACAAGTGTCTTGTTCAGCGAGTGGTTACTCAGGTGGGACAAAAAATTGAAACGCCAAATCGTCTTATTAGTAGACAATTGTACTGCGCACAAAGTGCATGCAGTTTTGACGAACATCCAACTTATTTTCTTACCTGCGAACACTACGGCATTGATACAACCATGTGATCAAGGAATCATTCGAACATTCAAAGAATACTATCGAGGGCAAATTCGAGCCCAAGTTATACAAGAACTTGATGAGAATCGAGATGCACCTACTGCAGATGCGATAGCAAAAAATCAGTCTTCTAGATGCGCTACATTTGCTGGTGAAGTCATGGAGGCAAGTTCAACCAGAAACGATCCGAAACTGTTTTCGAAAAGGAGGTTTTTCCAAAACTGGTGATGAAGAACCTGATCTCCATGAAACGTGCGCTGACATTTTAGAAGGTATGAAAAAGAACTTGTTTTGTACATCTAACTAATATTTTTAATTTTTTGTAGTTCAAGGTCTGTCCAAAAGCGAATTTTCCGATTGGGTGGATATCGACAATGATGTGCAAACAGCTGCCACAATGACTATATCAGACATTTGTCGGGAAGTTGTGGATCAATCGTCCGAAGGAAGTAATCCTGAATTACCCGAAGTAGGAGAAGAAGAAGAAGAGGAAATGTCTGAAGAGCCGCCAACTAATGGCCAGATGCAAGAAGCGTTAAATATTCTCCGACGTGGTGTACAATTCCGAGAAAGTAATTTTGATAGATATTATGATTTTGAAATATACATACAAAATCTTATTAATAAAAATAAACGTCAAACGACGATCGACCAGTTTTTCGAATGAAATCGTAAAGTGTAAATAAATGTACCTACGTATTGTATCGATGATAAAAAATAAACAAATTTGGTAAAATATTAAAAATTGTTGATTAATCGTTAATTTTTCCCTTGAATTTTATTTGTAAGTCGTTAAATAATTTGATTACATACATACATATTTATTATTGACTACATCAGCATAGAAAAATACATTTATATTTACCTTCCGCTTACTGTTATCATTCGGTTAATGTTATCAAAAAGGGTTTGTTCCAAATTGATCACAATAAGCGGCTTCTACTGTATTATATTATATTATATTGTATTGTATTATATTTTTATTAAATTTTGGCTCTCGAAAACACGATCGCTATTTTCATTCTGTATTACTCACTATTCCTTGTTATTTTGTAACATTTGAATATGGAATTAAATTTGAGAGGGAGTGCCACAAATTTAGCGCTTTGGTGTACAATGCATGTAATCTTTATCATGTGATCTTCCAATCTTGACAGCAGTGGTATGAAACTGGGATTATGAAACGGGCAACAAACATAGTATGTGGGCCACTCCAGCGGGCCGGAGTAAAGGGATCTAACAACCAATAAGAGTGGATGCTTTTGCAAATTTTCGCAGATATTTGAAAAAGCCGCGTTAATTTTAGAGGAACAGTGATATTCATTCTGTGTTGTGTTATTCGTAAGAGGTAAGAGGTAAGTATAAATTTTAAAGAAGACTGCCTCATAATTTTAATTTAAACCAAAAGTTAAGTACATAATGACGGTTTCTACTTAGTTAAATTACTTTTTCTTATTTTCACACTATTGTCTTGAGAGAAGTTCTCACCCTGAACTAGGCTGTTTCTGACGACCCGAATACAACCCGACTACAGAACTACTGTGTTGTAATTTTCTTTTCTTTTTTTAGTGATGTAGCCTGCAGTAGAAGACACATCAGATAACGTTTTTTGCTTCTGCTGCTTGATTGTTTGGTGAAAACTGTCAACTTTAATATTGTAGTTGTAAGAAGGATTGTTGCAAGTATTCAGGCTGCACAACTGGTACTAGACCAAAGTGTCAGAAGGCTTTGTTAAAAGGTATCTCTTCATCTCCCCGCAGATCCATACTACCATGATCTGTGGAAAATGATTTGCAACGTAGACTCTTCTCTAAATTAAAAATTCGCGCATGAGGATCATTTTGTAGATTCAGATTTTGTAAATGAGGGGAAAGACCAATTGAAAGTTGGGGCAGTTCCATATATCTAATTATTCACAACTACTTGTGGATGCTTGGAACAAAGTATCTCCCCACATTTATAAAATAATGAGATAATAAGCAATTTTGGTAACGATTTTCAAGACCATAATTGCACACAGTACAACTGCGATAATTTAATTTTAGAAAAGTGTGTCCCTTTTTTAGTCTATAAATTTTGCAGGGACAGGCACAAGCAAAAAGCTGTATCTGATGGACACTCTCGTAAGATTAAGAAGTTGAAGAACAAATATTTTTGTTTATATATTTATTTTTGTTTTTTGTTTTGTTTTTATTGATGGTGCAATATTTATTTATTTCATTTATTATATTTTACAGAATATTTATTTGTTTTCTATGGTTAATTTATTTTATATTTTTATGATTATGTAGAATGTATTTATTTATAACAATAATGCATTACGATTAAAGTGAGAATAAATATAGAATGAGGAAGTACGTAATTTCAAAATTTATCGCCATATAATTTTAAAATTTAGCGCCTTGGCGTTTATTTTGCCACCCCCTGCCAGGGAGCGCTGTGATTTCGTTGCCAAGGTCAAACATGGGGGCTTTCATTTCTTATAGTTAGTGTTGTGTTTGACAGTATCACAGTAGATAGAAGCGACAAAGTTAGAAAATCTTGTGGTAAATTCTGTATGCGCATGGCCAGGAACCATGTTCTAAATACGACGACACTGTTATATTTGACTAACTTCATTAATGTTATTATTCTGGGATGGTGTGTGCATATTAAAATTAAAATATACGATTATTGTTGTGTATCACTGATTTAACTTTTTAGCAAATACTATTCGCTTAACATATCAAAAACTGTAATATTTTTCAATTAATACGAACAAATGTGCACCTTTCGTATTTTCAAAATGGCGTTAGCTAACTTTTGAGCTATTTCGAGGACATTCAAAACGACCACATGAACATCAAAGCTGCCGACACGCTTTGTCACTTCTGGCTATCTGTGACAGTATCAAATACATCGTCAAATTAGACGGTCGTGCCTTTTATTTCATATCAACAATCCCTACGCAACACATGTATTTTGATAAAATTGTATAAAGCAATTTAGAATATCAACATTTACATTGGTACAAAACTTCTTTAAAAAATCGAAGATGTGTTTTTAAATATTGAAAAACTACGCCCAGCAATAATATCTATTAGAACAGAAGTTCACTAACATAAGTCACATTAACTAACTTGTTGAAGTTCTTTACCATTTATTTAATTTTTTGTGTGTTATATTTTAGTTTGATGGTCCTTGTGATTCAATTTGAATAAATGTGAGCTTCACATTACGAGGTTGTTGAAGGGATCACATCTCGGAAGAAAGAGACATACTGGCGTTCTGAATTAGATGAATACATGATGAATACTATATTGTCATTGAAGTGATGACTAAGGTTCGACAAACGCTCGTCTTGCTCGCCAAAAGAATAGTCTAGGTCTAGACACAACGAACAAGACACGCATTTGTCCGTAGAAGGCGATAGACTTATACGAGTTTGATACACGTGACGGAGCAGACATATCAAATTATATGTACATAGGTCTATGGCCGTTTTTCAACAAACGCATGATTATATGTTATATATAGACTGTTTTTTCAGCAACTATATCAAATATTTCCTGCTCCTGACCATAACCAAATCATACCATCCTCAAATCGTATTTCTTAAAAGGAAAAAGTACTAGTATTTCAAGAATGAACAGTTGTCCATAGATCACAGAAACGTATTTGGTATTTGTGTAAAGAATCAAAATTACCAAGTGCGAATGAATGATAGGTAAATTTAGTGAAAAAGTAATGTAATAAAATTAGTGTTCATAATAGCGAACAAATTCAATCGGAAATTTTATAAATTTGTACCCCACACTTATAAGTACTTAGTACCCACATACATCGTATTTGTTAAAAGTAATTTACGATTATAAAGGAATCGGTGTCATACGATTCATAACTAGTGTTTGAATAAATTTAAATGGGAAGGATAAACATTCATTGATATTAAATAAAGATATTGAAAATATTAAAATTGAGAGTTTAAATAAAATACCACAATCGAATTATTCATTCTGGAATTCGTGTATTATTAATATTATTATGTATGTATACAGTTGTCCCCGGGATTGAGTTTACAATAGGCATGATTGACCAAAAATTTTCGAATTGGAATTTCATATTTTGGGATTCCGCCCTGCTTGGTGTGAAACTTACTTTTAGTTTATTTTCGATTTTTTAAAGTCAAGTAGGCCTTTACAGTTGAGCAGCAGTTGAGATTACTAAGAAAAGTTGTTCAGAATGAAAAGCTAGGGCGTTATAGAAATTTTCAAAATGATCGGCCTACTTTGATAAAATCCAGCATTGGTCAGTTTCCTTTTGTGTCAACTTCATTTTCAACTTCGTTTTGTGTCAACTTTGTGCCAGGTTGACTTTAAAGAAACAAATCTGCAATTGAAACTGCAATCATATCTTGAGATGGGTTAATGATCACAAAAACAAAAATGTATAAGAAATTTTCAATCAAATTATTAAAACAAAAAACATTATTCACACATTATTGTGAATTGGTTCAACCGAAAATTTGGTCACCGTTGGATGGGTAGGAGTGGTCCAATTTTATGGCCCCCAAGAAGCCCAGATTTGACTATTGCCGATTTTTATTTGTGGGAACGTTTAAAACAAGTAGTGTATGCAGAAAATTTGCCCAATGATGCCGAGGTATTAAAAATCGCATAAAAATGCTGTATCCGCCTTACCAATTCAGGAAATCCGGAATAGCTTTAAGGAACTGCGAAGGAACTGTTAATAGAATAACGTAATACTTGTTTTAATAATTTAATTGAAAATTTCTTATACATATTTTTTTGTTTTTGTGATCATTAACCCATCTCAAGGTATGATTGTAGTTTCAATTGCAGATTTGTTTCTTTAAAGTCAAGCTGACCCAAAGTTGACAGAAAACGAAGGGGAACTGACCAATACTGCATTTTCTTAAAGTAGGCCGATCACTCTGAAAATTTGCATAACGCCATAGCTTTTCATTTTGAACAACTTTTCTTAGTAACACTTTGGCGCACTGTGAACGGAAAAGGTAGTTTACCTAGAACTAAAATAGTATTTGCCCTACTTGACTTTAAAAAATCGAACGTAAACTAAAAATAGGTTTCACACCAAGCAGGGCGGTATCCCAAATTATAAAATTCCAATTCGAAAATTTTTGCTCAATCATACCTATTGTAAACTCAATCCGGGGACATACTGTATATTATGTATTGTACAAGGGTTGGACAAAATAATATGAACACCTGACATATACACAATATTTATTTATTAATAAGGTGTTGGGCCACCATTTGCTTGTAGAACAGCTGCAATTCGTCGTGGAATAGATTCGTAGAGTGTCTGAATAGTTTCCGACGGAATGTTGTCCCATTCTTCTACCAAAGCATCCGCCAATTGCTTCAATGATGTTGGAGATGGAAATCTGCTCCTTATTCTCTGCTCTAGAACTCCCCACAATGATTCAATTATGTTGAGGTCTGGCGATTGTGCTGGCCATGGAAGATGTTTGATGATATTCTGTTGCTCCTCAAACCAAGACTGAACCTTTTTGGCTGTGTGTATGGGCGCATTATCATCTTGGAATATGGCAGTGTTTGGCAGCAGTATGCTAGTCGTAGTAACAACTTCATCATTGAGGATGTCGAGATATTCATTCGCAGTAATCCGGCCAGTGATGTGATTGAGAGGACCAGCTGAATATCACGATATAATCGCCCAAATCACAACGGAACCTCCTCCATGCTTGACTGTAGGAAGCAGGCAGTCCGGATCATAGGCTTCTTTTGGGGTTCTCCATACATAAACCTGGCCGTTAGTAGGGAACAATATGAACGATGATTCATCGGACCATACCACATTCTTCCAATCATCAAGTGTGCAGGTTTTATGATCGTGGCACCACTTCTTTCGCAGCTCAGCGTTGGCTTCCGCAATAAGGAGTTTTGCAATTGCAGCCCTTTCATGAATGTTAGCTTTGTGGAGCTCCTGCCGTACTGTTTTTGTCGAAATAGTATTACTCAGGTGAGCTTTGAATTCTGCTGTCACTTTTGTCGCGGTAGTTTTATGTTGTCTGGTCACAATCCTTTTTAATGTTCGTCGGTGATGTTTTACCATGTTTTGTGTATGCTGTAATTACCGTGGATACTGTCACTCGTGAGACGTTAAACAATTCATCTAACAGCACCAACGATTTGTCCCTTTTCGAAGTCTGAGAGATCACGCATTTCGGCGATTGCTTGTTATAACCGTCGCAGAACAAAGCGTATACACTGAAAATACACTGAAATATAACCTACAAGACCTGCCACGTAAATTGTGCACTACATACGCGTCGAATTATTCGCACGGAAGCAGTGTTGCCAACATGCAACAAACTATATACTAACTATGTACTATATTGCATGCTATTCATATTATTTTGTCCAACCCCTGTATGTTGTATGGTTGTACTTAAAAACAAAATCCGATTTATACCTTAAGGTGAAAAAACTTTTTACAAGTTTGCGGTAAGTTATATTTGATTGATTTGTCAAACAAAAATGATAACCGTACGATTTATTTCACATAATTTTTTAAATATGAAAAAATGTCTAAAGGCATGAAATCACAGGATAATTGTGGTGTTTATATTTTATTATAATATGTTTATTCTTGTATCCCTACACCTTAGGGTAGAAGGGGAAACTGATTATATATATATATATATATATATATATATATGTTTATTCTTGTGAAACGGAATAAAATGTATGATAATTATTATATACATACCATCTTTTATGCAGTTATCCATTTCACGATAAAATGTGGTACTGAATAGTCTTATTGCACATCTCATGTTGTTCGTATGGTTAAAGACATCATTTATAACTTGTTTATTAGCTGAAACCAGTAAAACAGCCTTGCAATCGTCGTAGGTTGCATAGAAATTCTTGCCCTTATTCTTATAGCTTATTGCATATTTTAAAAATAGCAAGAAAGTATGTTCTAGCAAAGTAACTGGATCGTAAAAATGAATAATTTCTAAATGTTCAACATGATAGATATGCGCATCGGTTTCGTTCTTCAACGAATCCTAAAACCGCCATATAGAATTGCGTATGAGCTATTGTCGAAAGTAACTTACCTTAATTAAGATTTGTACTGTTTTCCGAAATAAAGTAATTGGCTTACACACGGTTGCTATGACAGAATATTCACATCGCATTAAGTCTCTAATAAAAGACTGAATGCACATAGCAATAGTTTCAGGTGATACATTCCGTTTGCAAAACACCTTCCCAACAGGTTGGAATTTGTTGGTGTTAATTATCTGGATAGCAAACAATAATGTAAAATATGGTAATTGTTCCAATTGTTCCGATGTTAAGTTCGGATTCAAATATTTGCATGAAAGTATATCGAATGATAGTACCGCATATCTCTTCCATGGAACTTCCCTCCATGCATTCTTTCGCAGGTTGTTAAAAACTATTTTTTGCATTATTTCGGGCCTAAATTTATCTAGATCGCCTATAAAAGTATTTCGATTACCATCAGACAGAATTTAATTGAGTAAATCTAACAATCTTACATGATCTGTCTTCAACGGTGTTTAAGTTGCTATTTATCGCTAGTGCTTTCATGATGTTCATATGAGAAACAATGGAGGACATAAATCTGAATTAACTTTCTTCACTGTTATGCCATATTCACAAATTAACCCGAAAAAGGTACAAAAATCTGTTACTTGTAACGTACTTTTACCTTGGGGGACCAGTAGCGCATGTGCATAATATAAGTATGAATACGTATGCATATGCGCAGAAGAGGAGTGAGAAAAAGATTTTCGCAGTGCGTGTGTATTCTTTTGTTTACATTAATAGTCTGGCCAGTATATCGGACTCTATACAATAATTAGCAAGGTTCGATAAACGACTGGATGATAAGTTGCGTAAATCGGACTCACACTGTTCCTCCTCCGAATTTTAACTCGACAAACGAGTGCATGATAACTGACCACTTGTAGGGTGGTCCTAAATTAGAATAACGCACAAATTTTAGTATAATTATTCCTATATTGGTCTCACGTCGCTTCTCGTCACAATGTTCTACATGGTCTCTCTCCTTTACCAACCTACAAATACTGACTTATCCTAAAACTAGAACGCCACATTTAAAAATATAATTCGGCGCGAAATTCAAAATATACTTTTAATTACTACAAATCGGACATACCTGACAATTGATCGTCTCGATCACTAAACTAATAATTTATTCTAACTAAACATATACACCTTAAAATTATTCATGCAACTATAGTCTCATATTTTCAACACTAGCGACCCCATTGTATGGTATCTGAGTGATTTGAAATCCTTCGACGTCACTGATAAAATAACGGTCGTTCCCTAAACCCTGTTTCACTTCGTATGGACCGCGATATTTCGGAATGAGTTTTTGTTTACTCCTGGTGTGGCGTCAAAGTTTTTAATCATGACAAAATCACCTAGTTCATAATTATGAGGACTTTTATGTTTACTATTAAAATACTTTTCGTTAACTCTTGTACTTTTCCAATCTGTACTTCAGCTTTCTCGCGTAATTCTATTAGATTTCTTTCAGTATTTCGTGATTAATAAACGAAAGGGACTTGTTCCTCATTTCAAATCGTTTGTCTTCCCTATTTTGCAATTCAGTTTTAATCTTTTGAATTTCTTTATCCAAACTTTGAGAAATTGATAAATTTTGCTGGAATATATTTTCATCTAAAATTAAAATAAGATTGCATCTATGTAGAGCATCTACAACATACGTGCTTCATACGTAAACCATCCCTGTGTTGTAAGTCATAATCATAATCTTGAAGAGCTAAAGTCCATCTATTAATTCTTGAACAAATTTCTGTTTTACTTAGAGCAAACTTCACTGAATTATAATCTGTTATAATTTTGAATTTAAGCCCTTGCAAGTAAATACGAAAACGCTGTAAGGAATAATGGATTGCTAACATTTCTAATTCATAGCTGTGATATTTAGATTCAGTCTCGGTCGTTCGCTTACTATAATAAAATACTGGTTGGAAAAATCCATTGCTTTGCTTTTGTAACAGAATAGAGCCAAATCCTTTAGAAGAAGCATCACAATGAAGCTCTGTCTCTAGTACAGGAGAATAAATAGCAAGTAAAGGTGATTCGATTTATTTCGTTTTCAATGTTTCGAAAGCATCTAATTCTTGTGTACCAAAATTGAAATTAACATTCTTCTCTAAAAGATCGTACAAAGGTTTTGCAATGATCGAAAAGGACGGTATGAATTTTCTAAAATAACTAGCCAATCCAATAAAACGGTGTAACTCCTTAGTGCTTGTGGGTATTTGGTAATTTGCGACAACTATACAAAATTATACAATTACAATTAATTATACAAGCCCTGCATTTATCTAGCCTTAGTTCTAACTTATTATTATTCAGTGAAATTAATACTTCTTTTAAAATTGACAAATGTTCTTCAATTGTTTTTGTTGCGATTAGAATATCATCAAGGCAAATCAAAATCTTTTTCTGTCGTACTAAATCTCTCAAAACTTCATTAATGAACCGTTGAAATGTTGGAGCAGCATTACATAAACCAAATGGCATCATTAAACATTCAAATTGACCTAAGAGACAAAAAATGAAGTGTACTTTATAGATTCTTGAGACATCTTTACCTGGTAAAAACTCTTTTAAGATCTAAACAAGTAAAATATTTTTTATTCTTGAGTTGGTCTATATGATCATCAATTCTCGGTATAGCATAATGATCGCGAATAGTCAACTTAAGTTAAGTTCACGGTAATCAATACAAAGTCTTATTTTCCGATTCTTTTTCTTAACTAATACTATTGCGCTACAATACGGAAACTGACTAGGTCTAATGATCCCTTTATTTAGCAGATCATCCAGGATAATTTGTAATTCGTTTTGTTCTACATATGAAAGACGGCGAGGCCTAGTTGCAAATGGCTGCTCATGTTTTAAAACTTCATTCATTTCATATTTAACGCTTGGGTTTTCCTATTTAGGAGCATCACTATAATACTGGCGATAAACTTGTTCGACATTTGCTTTAACTGAGTTATCCAAAGCTTTGCGAATGTCCAGCAGGTGATCGTTGCTGTTGAAAATGTAGATCTATTTGCATTATTTCATTCACAGCAGTACCATGAGCATTTAATGGCATAAGTTCGATTTCGTTCGTCTGTTCAGTTTCAGTATTTTTGGAGATACTTGCAGATGGTGGTTGGTTATGTTCTGGTTTATTCCTGAAGTGGCTTTGCCTCTCTGAATTAACTCGCTCATAGGAAATAAGATCCTTAAATAGCATGTCTTCATCATAATGATCTCTTGAAATAAGCATTGCAGCCAATTCCCGTGACCGTAACCCGATAATTAGTTGCTCTTTTGTCTCACTGAAAGACAACTTTAACATTTTACATAACCTGAGTTTTTCATGAAAATAAAAACTGCTGTTTTCTTTTGCTTGTTGAACTGTATGTTGCATCTTTTTCCAATATTCTGTCAAACTAATCTCTTGCACAAATGTTCTTTTAAAAGCTAGCTTAAAAGTATTCCAATCTACGATGTCAAATTGTTTACCTTGTAGCCAATGGCTAGCAGCTCCTTTCAAATGCATTCGGGCCTTTTCAAACATAAAAGATTCTGGCCAACCATGTATACTCCCTAAAGATTCTATTTGCTGTATCCACGATTCAGCTTCGTTTCATCACGGCGTAATTTTTATTACTTTGCTGAGTTTGTAACATTTGTATTAATATGATATTTTGCTGCATCATTGTTTGCAATGGTCATCATGTCGTTTGTCATACTCGCGGTATTTGTGTTTGATCCTGCTCTTAAATGTTCGTGGCTTTCCATTCTTTGTGTGTTCACAAATGTTTCGAATGTATCTTCAAATCACTTAACTGTTATTACTGGTATTACTCTTGGTTTTACCCCACACCTGATTGATTGTAGGATGGTCTTAAATTAGAATAACGCACAAATTTTGGTATCATTATTCCTATATTGATCTCACGTCGCTTCTCGTCACAATGTTCCACATGGTCTCTCTCCTTTACCAACCTACGAAACTGATTTATCCTAAAACTAGAACGCCACATTTAAAAATATAATTCGGCGCGAAATTCAAAATATACTTTTAATTACTACACATTAGAGTTGCTTGCTTTGCATGTGAGCCAAAATTGTCAAGACCGAAGTTATTCGCGGGCGATCGGAATATATACACTCGACCCGTCCTTGCAACTTACGACTGCTCCAGATTAAACTTCGATCTTAACAAAACCAACGTTTTATAGCAACTCTACTTATCATGCACTCCTCTGTCGAACCTTACTAATATGACGTGTAGTCGTTAAGTAGTGTCACTTCTACGAATTAAATTATTCAATTGATATATATCATTGATAAGTTATTATAACTAAGGTTTGATAAAAGAGTGGATGATGTGTTATCCTTAAGTAGTGTAAACCGGACTCACGCTGTCACTTCTCAAATTTTATTATTCAATCATAACTTATCATTGAACCTTATTAATTATAATTAATAAGTTACT
This sequence comes from Chrysina gloriosa, assembly GCA_038088585.1. Lineage (NCBI taxonomy): Eukaryota > Metazoa > Arthropoda > Insecta > Coleoptera > Scarabaeidae > Chrysina > Chrysina gloriosa. The sequence goes on from CM076089.1 coordinate 32,762,840, forward strand.
ACAAACGAATGCATGATAAGTAGTGTAAACCGGACTAACGCCGTCATTCATCCGAATTTTAATTCGCACTTTGCACGTAAGTGGGGACAAGCGGTGGGCTGACAGAGTCAGTCCGGTTTGCACTACTTAATGATAACTTATGCACTCGTTTGTCGAACCGAAATAATCAATAGTCGAGTATGCTTTTAGCCTTGTCCGCAGTAAGAAGCACCTATTCTAAAAAAATATGTGCACCTGACTTCTTAACATATTGTTAATTGATCTATTTTGTTGACTATTTTGAATCTTTTGATTTAAGAGTTTGATAGATTTATGCATGTTTTTGCGAGTATTACTTATATTACATATGTATTAGTTTTTATCTAAAAACATTATATTTATTTGAGTAGACCATTTTTCTGTAACAAAACTTTCCGCGTCTTTTATAAAAATTGGAAAAACTACGAGGACGAAGAGACTTTTCAAAGGTATACTTTTGCTACGGTAATTATGTTGTTGGCTTCCGTTGTTTCTGATAGCTACAATCAAAATTTCACACTGTTTTATATTCATCTAAAGAAACCTGTTTTCGTTATGTGTAAATATGGAAAAAGAAATTGTAGTGTCAATTAAATATTCTTTTACGTGGAAAAACAATAGAAAGGAAACAGTGGAAAAGTTACGTAAATATTATCGTGAATGTGCTCCTTTCCATTGTATGCGGTCTTCTACTGTTGAAAGTAGCCATATGAACACGGATGATGCAGAACGTCTGAGACCGTTATTTACTGTAACTACTCCAGAAATGGTTAATAAAACCCATGCTCTTGTAATTAGCGATCGTCGGTTGACAGTACGTAATAGCTAATGAAGTAATGTATTTCAACCGAACGGGTGTACAATATTTTACATCTACGTTTAAATATGAACCATATATGTATATACATATATTCGTGATGAATGTCTCGTTTGCTTAGTTGTCATCAAATGCGCGCTCGCATTATTGCATACTATACTAATGTGCAGCCGAAACTTCAATACGCTATAATGTTTTGGGGGTTAGCTTCAGGGGCGCAACGAGTATTTCGAGCTCAAAAAGCCTGCTTGAGAACTGTATTTAATTTATGGCAAAGGAACTCTTGTGAAAACTTGTTTATAAATTATAAAATACTTACATTACCATCTATTTTTATACTTAAGTGTACAATATTTGTTAGCGCTGGCATTTACATCTCAAAATATACTCAGTTTTATGCACATTTCGATACACTTTTTGGGAGCCAATTTCAAAGTTGAAAGAGTGGACGAATTTTTTCCGAATCATCTATGTCTTATCTGTCTACTGACACAGCGATTTTTTTCTAATAACGTTTGGGCAATTAAAAACGTACAACTCGATTTAACATCAAACTTTTCAAATAATATTAACCGAAATATAAATATCGAAAATATCTCCACGTTGGTAGTTTGATGTGACCACTCTCTTTCATATGCCGCTTGTAAATTTTTTCCAAATTGTCTATGAACTACGAAATAATGTAACAAAATTATTACAATAATCGGCATTTTTTAAAACTGTAAAATATCATGTAGGCAACACAAATAGCTCACTACCGGTAGAAGAATAAATGCAAGATCCCTTGTGCGTCGTATTCAATAAACAAGAGATAATAGATTGCAGTACGGGAAACGTTGTGGACGGAATTCAACAGAAATAACCACATGTGAATTATTATTTAACTATTTATGGAAAAGTTTTTGGCATATATACTTAGTAATATCATGAATAAATCAATTTACAGTATACAAAATTCTTGGGAATAAGTAGATTTTTATGTATGTATGTACCAAATTTAGTGTAGATGTAGTTTCTTTATTTACAAATATCTCGACTGAATTAGCAATTACAATAATAGATAATAAATGGGAATTGATTTCAGATTTCACAGATTTATCGGCAGATGACTTTATTGACATATTCTTAGATGTGTATAATGACTATTTATTTATTTATTTATTCATTTATTTATTTATTTTAACCTACGGGAAGATCCCATAATAGGTAACAAAGTAATACATAAAGATTACAGAAAATAATTAAAATAGAATAGAAGCGTGTGATGCTAAATATATATAAAAAAATAAAATAAATCCATTTACTTATCATACCAACAAACAAAATAAATTATAACTAAACAATTTTTCTTTTATAGATTAAGACAAGTTACACAACAGAATCGAAATTCATCGACCTTACCACCCTAATAAACTGAGTATAATCCATATTAAAAATATCTATATCGTTATTAACTGAATTTAACTCCTTTGCAATTAAGTTAATTGGACAATTATATCCATAGGATGTTCTATGGAAATTGATAAAATATAATTCGTTAGTTCTCGTATTTATGCGAAATACGCTAAGTGAAAGCAAACCCAACAACTCTGCACAATCGATCATGTTATGCAGACACTTAAAGCCAAACTTCAACAAAGAGACTCGACGACGAGCGAAGAGACACTGAAGACTCACTATATATAAACGCTCGGTGTAACCATAATTATTTTTATCGATATTCAACTTGAAGAGTACATAATTTACAAATTTACGTTGAACACTCTCAATCCTATCAATCTGGATGGCCGTATAAGGACACCAGACAGAACCACAATACTACAATATAGGACGAACAATGCTTTGATACAATGTAATAATACCTATGACATTTGTGAAATCGCGCGTTTGGCGCTTTATAAATCCATAGAGTCTGTTCGCCCTGGTCACAATATCATCAATATGTGGATGGTAACTCAGGGATGAATCGAAGAGCACCCCGGAGGTCCCTGACCTGGTTCACTCTGTCAACGGATTTGCCATTTATTGAATAAGGATACTCTAATAATTTCCTTTTTTCTTCCCGCTAAATGATATGACGTTACATTAAGTGATATTCAAAGACATATTGTTATCCCCGCACCAAGTAAAAATACTATAGAGATCTGCCTGAAGTCCCCAGCAATCAACCATTAAATCAACAGGGCCGAAGATTTTTATATCGTCCGCAAAGACAACAAATCTGCTATAGTGTATTCGGTTTTTTCTGTCAATTAAAAACAACAGGAACAGTATGGGACTTAAGTGACTTCCCTGGGAAACACCAGATGGAACACCTATGGGACTAGACATGAAATCGCCTACACGGACGATTTGAAGACGTCCCCGCAAATATGATCGGAGCCAGCTCCACAGGTCTCCAGTGATACCATACGCTCCCAACTTCCAAAGTAGCAGGGCGTGATCGACACGGTCAAAAGCCTTGCTAAAATCTGTGTAGATAGCGTCGACTTGACCACCACCCTCTAAAGCTTCCGCGATGAAGTGGCGGTAAATGGAGAGGTTTGTCTCTGTACTTCTGCCATTCATGAATCCATGTTGTTCAGGAATAATAAGTTTAGCGTAAACAGATATAATATTATCAGCAACAATAGATTCCAAAACCTTACCCAAAGCCGGCAACGCACAGATAGGGCGATAATTACGTATGTCGGAGCGGTCACCCGATTTAAACAAAGGTAAAATATAGGTCGACTTCCATTGTTCCGGAAAAGTTCCATATCTAAGGGAGAGGCTAAAAGAAAAGAGATTGGCAGAGATAAGGAAGGACTACAAAATTTTAGAAAAAATGGTGGCACCCCATCTGGTCCAGAAAAGAAAGAACTTGGTAAAGAACTCAACTTAGCGAAAACAATGTCCGAAGTGATATCCAGGGAGTTTATTGAAGCAATATTATCATAAAAATAAGGATTTAGAGTGGACGTAGAGGTGGAATGGTCAAGATAAACGGACTGGAAATATTTAATATATATATATACATATATATATATACACATATATATATACACATATATATATACACATATATATATATATAATAGTGAGCAGGTAATAAATAATAAACAAATAGTACAATAGGTACAGAAGTAACCCAGTACAGATAAACTATGAGTGGAACACATGCAAAATTAAAAGAAGTACAGCTCGTTTCAACTTATTTTATTCTGACTAAAGTGTTTACAGATTTACAGCACCTCCTGCGGTGGAAGCTTTATGGGCGGTCTGTTTATCGCACTCTTATCCCACAGAGTAAACATAATATACTAACACACTACCTGTTGACTATTGGTAAAATATAGAATTTTTAAATATAGATATTACGTAATTCCTGGCCTCTAACTTTACGGGGATCGATTAATTCCGGCAAGAGTGCCCTTTTATATAAAAAAAAAATATTCATCTTTGTATATAATTTGATAAAACAACCGTTTTGGCGTCCATACAACAAAGTAACATTTATTTTTATTGGTTATGTTCAATTGACCTTGTACTTGGTGCATGTACATAGCTGTGATTATTTTTTAATAGCAGGCCACCGCTGTTATCAATAATGAAATATTTTATAAGTTTATTTTCTGGTGCTTCTTTCGGTGTTAACATCCTTGAATTATAAAGGTTTTTTATTTCAATAATGGCGTCGTCACCTACTAAGCCATCAGGAGATGCAGCTAAAAACGGATGTTTCTGGTCTATAAAAAGACCACAGCTTCTTATTTCTAAGCCAGAAATTTTTTCAAATTCGGGCAATGCTCTGCTTTCATTTTGTATGCCGTACTGAGTTGCCGCAGATCCAAAAAAGTCTTCATAAAGTAGAGCCTGTACTGTGTTCGCTGTTGAAGTGGTTTTTCTTAGTTTTGCAACTTTACCAAAATTGGATGCAGTTAATCGTTTGATCCTCATCGTTTTCCATAAAGTGTTGTCTCTTTGGCCTACAGTTAATTTTTGTATTTCTTCTGGATTTTCACTTTTAAATTTCTCAAGGAATGTTGCTTCTTTTTCCGAACAGGTCGCAATCTCCACATCGTCAACATTTTTACGCTCTGCTAAATGCGCCCGTTTCAACTGTTTCTTGTGACTTTTTGGTCTGGACAAATACGCACCGCGTTTGCGATTTCCCATTTTTTAAAATTTAAATGTAATAACAAAAGTTACGAACAATCAAGACTGAACGAAAATTTGATAATGAACTTATAGATAAACAACTTGCAATTTTATACTTCAGTTTCCCTATAGTAATACTAATTGGTAATTTGAGGATGGGCTACAGCAAACACCAATTGCGGATACGCATCCCACTAAATACATTTTTCGATGAAGCTAATATAGTAATCCTACTCATGATTATTGTCCCCATTTATCCATATGATATCCATAGTTCATGATACATATAAAGAAATAGAACTATTTTTTCCAATAATATTTACAATTTCCAAAAAATATTTATCAATTACGTACATATTGCTTTAAAATATGGATTAACGATTTTATCTATAGGTTCATAACTTTCGAAGAAGTTCATAGGTGCTAATCTGTATGTTGCTGGCGATTAAGCTTTATTTAATAATTTAATAGAATAAAATTCCTTTTTTACTTGCTGTAGTACTATACTAAATGCATCTTGAAAAGGAAAAATTTACTTCCATAACTTGCGGGCTGTCTGTCCAACACGAAAGGCGTGATGTATTCATTGAGTGCAAAACGAGATTTTTTTAATCAAAACAGACCGTGTTGAAAATATATTAGGCCAGGGCACGAGTAATGTAGCAAAACCATTGAATTAGAGAAGATAGTGGAAGGCGCACGATAATGCCCTTATCAACAAAAACCGTGCCCTTCTATTGGAAGAGTGTAGGTATACACAGAGGGGGTTTGTACCTTTCTCTTTCTCGTTGGCTCTTATGAGTCTGTCAAACCACGCGTTGGTTTTTTAACAACATTTATTGTTTAATAGTGAAATCTTCCTATCAGAAATGGTACAAACATCCATTATATTTGAACAATAGAGATTATTAGGTAGCCATATATCAAAACAGTTTTTTGCAACATAATAGAAATACATTTTCTATAGATTTCTTGATGAATCTATACAGTTAAAAATTTGGCACTTGAATTTTTAACGCAGGTCGAAAAATCCAGGTACTTTTTAATATATAAGTGCTCGCAAGACCACTTCAAATTATTTATTTGTGTATTAGAGCTTGCGGAGGATGGAATAATAATCGGAATGGTTTACTGTTGGGCCCTTAGAAAATTATTATTCAGCAACATTGTGCCACCAAGTATAAATGCTAACTGCGCCAGTAATGACAATGATGCAATACCGATTTTTGACCTTGGACTTTCTGAATGACATAGTGCAGACTTTCCACATTTCAAAAGTCACATTGCTAATGACATAACAGGTTTAATTGAAGTAGATAATTTTGTACTTTCTCCAATTAAAGGAATTAAGGAAACTATTACAGACCGTCATAATTATTCATTATTAGATATTAATTATTATAGAAATTTGACTAAATTTGTTTGTAACCCAAAATTATATTTTCTGCCTAGAGTTATTTTTGAAATCGTCATATTTTCAGGGAAATCCTTCAGAGCCGAAGTTATTTTGAGACACATGCAAAGATCCTTATTTAAAAAGGATTTAGTTCAACAGCAATTCATAACTGAAATAATAACAACATTATTTTATCTTTCACATCCAGTTGTCGATATTTCATATTATATATTTCATAGTATTTACTTATACTTATACTTATATCTTATGTCTACAGTAGGTAGAAATGGCCTATCTTTTTATATCTTGTAAATAGTTAATATTTCTATTTGCCTTGTATTCCCTTTCAATGTAATTTTACCTGATGCGGCGTTATGATGATTATCACGCCAGCTAAGATTACCTTGCATATTTTTGAATGAGTCAAACACGGATAGCCATCCCGTCCACTATGTTTATCCTTTTCTAGCAAGAACGTCTCGTTTTCTCACACTGTAGCGTTATTGAAAATGAGCGTAATGTCACATTTTGTTAGTAGGCAACTTAATATACAAAAATTAGAAATTTATTTTAGGTAAACTCCAGCCTTAAGGCAAATTATTTCCATTTCTTTGTTGTTTTAAATACTGGAATGTTGCTACTGGGTTTTTCATTAAGAGCGACGCATTTAGTTTTTCCAACTAAAAGACTTGTGGGTTAGTTGTGGAAATAATTTTCATTTCAAATGAAAGTACAATTGATGCCACTATTTGTGGAATACGATATTGTCCAAATGTCCGCCGCGGAAGCGCTGGCACGAGTGAAAACGCTGGACCCAATTTTCGATGACTCGAGCATACAAATCGGCCGAAATACTAGGAATTTTGCGTTCGATGTTGGCCTGCAGCTTTTCTAACGTAGTTGGCTTGTTGGCATAGACCAGCGATTTAATGTAACCCCAAAGAAAAAAATTTAAAGGTGTTAAATCACACTAACGAGACGGCCATTCGCGAGAACCCTTCCGTGCGATAACTCGCTCGCTGAACTTGGTCTTCAATACAGAATTCGATTGTGTCGTAGGTACGCTGTGTGACATGTTGCGCCGTCCTGTTTGTTAATTAGTACTTTGTTTGACTTTAACGAGTATTTATTTATATTAATGTTCTACATACTTGTTTACATAATGACACAACTGGTTCTACTGCTATTAGTTGTAGTGCTGCCCTCTGGGTAATACCACTACATACCTACACTGTTGGAACCACACATCGCCCAACTCGTAGCATCGAGTTGATACCAAAAATATTCCTATATCATGCCCCTAGAGGAATGAAATGTATGACCGACCCCCTATATTTTTTCAATCCCAACATTTTTTCAGAACATACTTGCCCTCTATCTTCAACCCTTAAGGTGGTCCCCATTCAAATTTTTTACTTTTTTATAAATTTATGAAATGGAGAAGTCTGATTGTGAGTTCTTTAATCTGTAGTAATCGTAACTTTTATTGAGCATAAAAAGACATGTTTTTATAAATAGAAACTGTTTATCAAATTAATTTATTTTTATCATGCGATGGATATTTCTTCCTATTCCTCTATTAATTTTAGGCCTCCTTCGGCAGCGTCGTGGACAACATGTAACTTATGAAATATTTCTACCGTTTGCTGGTAGTCACTTGTTTCGATGGCAAGGTAATTTACACCTTTAAAGCCAACAACATGTACTGGACGAGGACGATCTTGGTTACTGCCACTGCCGCCGCTAACTTCCACGTCGCCTTCTCTCCCGCTGTCTTCGTCGGACGATTCGTCCATCTAGACATCAGTTAACTCTTTCTCTTCTTCAAATACTCGAATTGCATTCGCCATTTTCCGCTTGATGTCACAAGGGATACTCGGATCAAATAATGCAAGAGCAACAGCTTCGCCACTGAGATACCAGAGATCACCACAGAATCTCTTCAGTAATCGTCGCGACACAATTTTATCAATTGAGGCATAAGCAGCAATTGCTTTCAAAAATATCAAATCGTTATTTGGAACTTCGGTTGCTCTGGTGGTGCTAAACCAAACTTTCACGTAAAGTGTTACGATGAAAATAACATCGCGAAGTCCATTCAATTCTTTTTTGTTCAAATCGAGATATTTTTTTCGTCAGCATTTATTTTACGCTGTCCAGTGCCATAAAAATACACCTTGAGCACGTGTTTTCTAGACGGCAGTTTCGTTCCCATTATATTCGAGCATGGTTGTCCGATTAAAAACAGTTTGATGTGCGATCTCAAACTGCTCGCAACGCCGGTTGATGTTGATGCCATTTTTGTTTCAAATAAATCAGGAATTGATTTCAGAATAATACACAATGACAAATTATTAACAAATACACTTTCACCGTTGAATGTTAGATACGTAACATACTACTATTTATTAAAAAACGTTGAACTTAACTGCTACTCATACAAATCTTAAACTTACTGTAATGTACCTGCCAAAAAGATTCTGTCTGCAATTAATACAAATGCCGGTTATTTCCTGTAAACAATTAAACCAAGAAAAGTCAAGTAAGACTTTTAATTATTGAACGAAAATAGATCGTTGGGAAAATATATTTCAAATAAAGCGCAGACGACAGAAGCTTTTTAAAGAATGTCTTCTAATTCGTTTAGTCCAACGTCCAGCATCATTTAGACTCGAGCGTGACACAGACGTAAACACCGACTCAGCTTGGCGGTGGGAGTAAATTTTACAAAAATAATAGGGGGTAGGTATGTTTAGAAAAATGTTATCGGGGAAAAATTAATGGGGGTCGGTCTTACATTTCACCCCTCTACGGGCGACTCCGAGACAGTTGTGAGGCTTTTTGTTGATTTTTACCACTTCACGCTCACCTTTTACCCCGATGAGGAGCCATTTGCCCCTACCCCACCTCCTCCATTTTTTGGCTCAAGCATTTTTTTGTCGAACCTTACAAAATTAGGGGTTCTAGCGCATCCAAATTTTGTTACTAAGGATCTCCATGCAACACTAACCCACCCCTAATATACATGTGTGTGTGTCGGTAATAAAGGTATCATTGCCCTTTATTGCTTATACTATTAACACCAAGAGGTGGGGGTGAGGTGGTTGTTTGTGTTGTGTTTCGCCGACAAGACACACGGGAGCTCCTTAAAGGTTATATTTAATAACTACAGTATTTACGAGTACGCGAGTAATAGAAAGAGAACTTAAAAAAGGTTTCGATATGCGATTATAACGGCTAAATCAACAATAATGTAATAAGAGATAACCAGGGCACACTCGGGTCTCGTGCAAGCTGAAATAAAGTGGTTAATACCATGATATAGGAAGAATAGATATTCTCGTAAATTTTCTTAAAGCCGTCTTTAACGCGCATGGGCGTGGCTTGGCCAAAGTGTCGTCACGATAGGAACATCTGATCGCATTTGACTCATTTGTCTGTGTGCGCCTTATGTTGTTTTCAATAAAAATTCAATCATAAGGAAACAACTTTCAAAAACACTAGGATCTATAAATAAAAATAATGGACCAAATGACAATTTGACAGGTTTATCGCTATATTTTTTATATATTCCTACTGTCAAAACATTATTTTATTGAAGAATATATTAAAACATTTGTTTTCGTAATTTTTGTTGTACTGTATATTATGTGCGTAACAAATAGACTGTCAGCAATATGGCCAATATATATAATATATATATATACCTTTTATCACTACATGCATTACTATTACCTTATTTACTTAACACACAAATTTTGAAGTGTTATTCTATTTAGTTCTTTTGTACAAACATCTGCCATTTGTTTTTCAGAGGGTATCTAAAACATTCACAATATTTGAACATACTTTGTCTCTCACAAAATGATATCTTAAGTCCACATGTTTTAAACGCTTGTGTTGTTCCGTTCTGTTTTATATTTATAAAAATACTTTGATACTTGATACCCATATCCTCCATTTTGAAATTCTGATTTAATGATTTCTTTAGCTTATTTACTTCTTCTTCATCTTCGCTTATTATAAGCAGATCATCTACATAAAGTAGCACATAAAACTTCTGGTTTCTTTCTTTATAATAAAGACAATAATCAGACTTACTTCTAATAAATTTCTCCTTCGTCATAAAGTTATTAAATTTGTCATTTCACTTTGGCGATTTCTTTAAGCCGTATAATGATTTGTTCTATTTTAATATTTTTCCGTTATTTTCTAATCCGTCTGGTTTCTGTAAATATACTTCCTTCTCTATGTTACCGTATAGAAAGGCACTTTTGACATCCATTTGGTTTAACGACAAATTGTACTTGGTCGCAATCGCTAGCAGGATCCTTAACGTTGACAACTTCGCTACAGGAGCGTAAATGTCTGAATGATCAAAGTAGTCCTTTTGTTGAAACCCTTTTGCTACTAATCTGGCTTTAAATTGCGCCTCTTCATTTTCTCGTGTCTTCATCCGAAACACCCACTTAGCGTCTATTGGTTTCTTACCATTTGGTAAATCTGTTTCTGTCCAAGTGTCGTTTTCTTTTAATGCATTAAACCCCCTTCTATGGCTTTCTACCAATTTTCAGCATTTTCGTTCTTCATTGCATCTTCAAATGTTAATTGTTCTTTCCAGGTTATTAGTCCTGTTTCATAATCGTCAAGCCATTTTGGTTTCTTTATCTCCCGATTTCTTCTCTTTGATCTGACTCCTTCTATTTCGTTAACTCTGTATATTTCTTCTGCTTCTATATTTTCACATTCCTCAATTGTGTCAACTACTTTTTCAGTTTCTTGCGGCGTTACACATATGTCTTCATCTTTCTTTATTTCCTCCTGTGTCATTACTTCCTGTCTTTCTTTTTTATAATACTTGATTATTTTCATTGTATGAAGTCCCTTCTTGTTCATCATGAATAATAATGTGTTAGTTCTAATTCTAGGTTCTGACAGTTTCTGTTATATATAAAAACCACATCTCTGTATGTGCCAATGGTCTCTGTATTTGGAAACTATATTCTACATCCTTTGCAGTTTACTCCATATCCTACAAATACTTCCGGTTTACCTTTCGCGTCTTTAATGTATTTATATCAAAAGTTTTCTTGTACAATAATTCGAAAGAAGCTTTACCTTTTATTTTACTTGTGCCTGCTCTGTTTATAGTATATACCGATGTATTCACTGCCTCTGCCCATAATACCTTTCCCAATTCTTTGGCTTGTAACATGGTTCTTGCCGACTTAACTATCGTCTTCATTTTTCTCTCTGCTCTACCATTTTGTTCTGGAGTGTAACTCACTGTTGTTTGTCGAGCGATTCCCTTTCTGTTGCACAAATTTTCTACTCCTTTATTAACAATCTCCTTAGCATCATCAGACCTAATTGTTTTAATGTTATACCCTTTTTCATTTTCAAAAGCTAATTTAAAATGTTCTAATTTTTCCTTAGTCTCCCACTTATTCTGTAAAAAGTATATAAATCTAAAACTACTAGTCATCCTTAATTAACAAAAAGTACCTATATAGAGACTCTTGTTCCATAGGTCCACATAAATCTATATGCACTAATTCTCCTGGATTATTAGCTCTGCTTTCACTTTGACTGTAAGGCAATCTATGCTGCTTACCTTTCAAACATGCTATACATTGTTCTTTGTTTCCTGCAAATTTAATATTATTTCTATCTAATATATTTTTGACATACTAATAATTTTGATGAGCAAGCCTTTCATGCCATACAGTTACACTAGTCAGAGCTACATCCCTATTAAGTTTAAAATTCATCATGTACAATTTGTCATACCTGTTTGCAATAGCTTTAACCACATCTTCTTTTACAAATTTACATACATCACTTGTTGACATCATAGTAGAACCTCTGTGGTACATAAAGAACATTATTCAATGTACAGGATATTAATTTGGCCCATTACTTTTAAGTTTTGACCATTCCCTCTAGTTACATATTTTTCTACAGTTAATTCGTTATACTCTATAAATAACCCTTTATCTTTACACACATGCTCACTTGCACCTGAATCCATTGCCCATACATTTTTATTTTCTAAGCAATTTACTAAGAAAGCATTGGGTTTACTTTGAGTATTAACATTCGATTTTCTTACTGTGCTCTAAATCTACAGTCTTTAATAAAATGTCCATGTTTCTCACAGAAATGACATACCTCACTTTTTCTCATTTTACAGTCCTTCTTGAAATGTCTTTCATTGCCACACGTGTAACATTTTATATTTGACCTTTTAGTGGCACTAACACCACTACTTGGAAAGCGATTACTCTTTCTTCTCATGTCTCCTTGATTTCCTGTATGGAGTGTAGCTGCCAGATCACCTTCGTCTATATTCTTGTTTCTTTCTTTGACAAGGTGCTACCTTCTTTCCTTCAAAATTTGCTAACTCGCTGGCATCGTCTGACCTTGTAAGATGGTAGCAAAGGAAAGGTACTAAACCGGCTTGTAGTAAAAGTGGATTAAAACAATAGTGTCGATACGGAAGGTGGAAACAAAAACAAAGTCGAAGCCGGACCTGACGTAGCCCAGCGGGATGGTCGTATGGCCAAATGAGTGGTGGTCAGACGCTAATAAATTGTTTAAAAAATAGAAAGGGCGCCACCAGAGTTTACTTTAATTTAGCGATCTTAAACGACAAACAGTGTGTATCGCTCTGGAAGATACAATCAGATCAATATCGACACTAATGCTTGCAATACCAAATAACCAAAAATAAGAAAAGAGAAAGAAACGACATTAACAATAAAAACGATTTAATAAGTAAATTCTATTGCAGTGGGAACATTTTAACTGACAAATTGAAGATATTACGGTTGGTATCAAAATTGGACAAAGTATACTTAATTAACAATAAACACTAAACACTATTGATAAAGCGGTTTGGCCAAACGGGGGAGAGGGGGAGGGATTAGTTCACAAATACGTTTCAAATTTAGATTGGTAAATATTCTAAATCTATACTTATCACTAAAGGCCGGATAATATGCAGTTTGCATAAATTTGCATATTTGCATAATATATGCATTTTGTATATTATTTGCATATTTTGTAGTAATTCAGCATATTTGAAGTATCCGAGTTTTATTTATTTATTGGATGTAATTTATTATAGGATAGGCATTACCAAAAATATGTCGTGGTTGTAACAAACAAAGAGTTAAACAGCCCTCTTTAAATTAAAAATATATGAAGCCTCTTCTCGATACTTTTCCGATAAGCGCTTCCAAAAATTTATTAATGCTGTTCCCATATATCTAGACCGGAACAGAATTCAAGGAAAAGCTAATTCCCTGAAACTTCTAAATAAATACAAAAATACATTTCACCAGAAAATTAGGAGCACAGGTGTTTCTTTGTTATTCGGAGAAATTTATTCCCATATTCGAAAGCAATCTTATTTATTTTAAACGTCATTTTACCATTTTACGTTGGTTTTTCGAAGTGTAAACTTGTGGGTTGTTATTAATTATAATAGCAAAAATGCCGAAAATAGCGACTGTGCCTGGATGGATTACACCTTATTCAGAATTGCGTATGGATGGAGAAAAAGTATTTTGCGTAGCATGCAGCAAGATTGTAAGTAAAATTTAAGTTTATTTGCTCTTATTAATCTATAGTTTTTAAGCGATGTTTAACAAAATCACCAATACAACGCATCGACAAATTATTTTATTTTAAAATTTTATTTTAAAATGAGTAAAATGAGATGTATATTTCATGCGTATTTTTCGCATATCGTCAGCACAATACGGAATATCTGATATTAAATATTCCGCTGATGATTTTTAAATAAAAATCATTTTAAAATAAAATAATTTGTCGAAGCGTTGTGTTGGTTATTTTATTAAATGTCGTTTATTCCGATTGCTTCGCAAACCTTTTACACATTAGTTTTTTATTACTCCTTTATCTTTTACTAACACTTATTTATAAGAAAACAACTGATGATGTGATATTTTTTATGCAGGTTACAAGTGAGAGAAAGTTTCAAGTCGACCATCATATTAAAACTCTATCTCAGGCTGTAAAACTATCAAAGATGAAATTGGCGAAGAAGGGTCAGCAAACATTGCCGCAATGTTTGTCATCAACCTCTAAAAAATCGGAACAAGAACAATTGAATGAAGATTTGTGCCTAATGCTTGTGTCGGCAGATATTCCACTACATAAAATAAACAATTTAAAGTTAGTCAAGTTATTTTTGTAAAAGTACACCAGCAAATATAATATTCCCGACGAGAGCACCTTAAGAAAAATTATATTCACCGTATCTATGCAGAAACATTGAGTAGCATTAAGAACGCGGTGTCAAACAATTACCTTTACATATGCGCAGATGAAACTACTGATAGTGTGGGCCGATACATAGTTCATTTAATGATAGGTGTCCTTAACGGTTCCAGCAAAATCTTATTTAATTTCATCCAAACGGTTGGAAAAGGCAAATAATTTGACAATAACAAGATTTATGCAGGAAGAACTGGCAACCTTTTTCTTACCGGAATCGATTCCAACAGAAAAAATTCTATTGTTTTTAACGGATGCCGCACCATACCTGGTGAAGGCAGCTTGCAACTTGAAAATCTTTTACCCAAATTTAATTCACACAACTTGCTTGGCGCACAGACTAAATCGTCTTGCAGAGGAAGTAAGAAACCATTTTCCCTTGGTAAATACTTTAATTAGTAGTGTTAAGAAAGTGTTTTTAAAGGCTCCATTAAGAGTTCAGTTTTACAAACCGCTTTCCGCTTCCTCCTCAACCAGTAATCACATGATGTGGAACGTGGTTGGAAGCTGCTGCTTTTCATGCAAATTATTATGAAGAAATAAAGACAATTATTATGGATCTTGATAGCGATACACAATCTGTGCTAGATGCCCAAAAGGTGTATTCGAGCAAAGAAACACCTCAACAGTTGGCGTTTATAACAATTGGAAAAACAATTTATGTCGCTAATTGAGAGCGTTGAAATAATAAACAAATTTGAAAAGTTATGTTTTGATGTTAAAGGAAGGGTGGGAATATCCGTGTATGAAAAATTTTTAAGTGTAATAGAAAAAATGAGGGTTTTAAAAGCTAAAGGATATTGCTAAAATCTTGTGAGTCAGTAGAAAATATTGAGTTGACAATAGAGGATATTTCTAATTTGAAATATGCTCCAATAACAAGCGTACACGTAGAACGAACCTTTTCAATATCCCTCCTATAATCACGCATACGGTCTGTGAGACCGATTTATATAGTATAGTATACGTCTTTCATTTTGACGTGAATATAGGAAGGATATATAAATACATGTTATCATCAGACAAGCGCCACAATTTTTCTATTGAAAACTTTGGGAAATATGTAATAGTAAATTGTTTTCATAGTTAATTATGTTGTAAAATGTTATAAATAAACTTGTAGTAAACATAATAGAATATTTTTTTCTACAGTATTATATTTTCTAGCATTACTCCTATTTTTTATCTGCATATTTTTCATAACAAAGTGCATATTTAGGCCAAAATATCTGCATATTTCCATTTTTCTTTTTGCATATAATCCGGCCTGTACTTATCACAAACAACAACAGAAATACCAGGTATTATTACGTACAAGAAAAAAAAAATTATGGGCAAATAATAAGAAAGTATGTACTATTACCTTAGCTGGTGACGGGGAAGATGTGGAACGTTCGCCAGTGAGGTGTGTGTCCAAAACCGGAAACAAATCCGTAGCGTTCTTAAGCGGAACGCGAAATCGCCGAACCGGTATAAATCTCTTTCTAGAAGGAAGTTAATTTTTCCAAGCCACGCGCTACCGAAAAAATTACACAAAACAACACGAGTTTACCGAATTCGTAGCCAACACACCGAACGGGAAGAACGATCAACCGATAGTACCTCTTGCAGTGTTGCATGATAATAAGTGCGTTAAAATATTTTCTTCTACTCTTGTCAAGATTATTTCCTGAGCTTTGGAATCCGTTTCTTCCCATTCTTGTACTCTTTCAAGTGACTCCTCTGGCTTCATCTGCTTTCCTGGTACTACATCCATGAGCTTTCTTGATTTTAAAATAACAGTTACTTGAAATTTCCGTGTATGCCGATTTTGTCCGTTCCACACACACCTTTCTTTCCTGTTCTTTATTTACTTCACCGTGTTCCAGGCCCATAACCTGTTGATATATTTAATGGTTCCGGAGTATAATACGCAATGTGATTAATAAAGAACAGCTGTATTTAAAGTGATAACAAACGATAACAAACGATAACAAACTACATCATGACTTCTTGAAGGCTAGATCGAGACTACTAATAGAAGTTCTTGAGAGGAAACAGATGGGGTGGTTTGGACATGTATGTAGGATGCGTGAGGATAGATTGGTAATGAATATATACGAAGCAAAACATCCAACAAGAGAAGAAAGGAGAGACCCAGGAAAACATGACCTAACAAATACAGGAAATGGTGCTCTACCAGGGCACCAGAAGATACTGCGAAAAAAAGTGACTCTCCCCTCAAACCGCCCTCGTATTTTAAATGAATTACATTTCTTCTTGCTTTATACTTACCTATGTATATCTATTATGAAATCATGTGTATTGTATTTATTAGGTAGCATTTTCTGTAAAACTCATTCTGAATTTAGCGACTTATATCCATGTTCTTTCACATTTTTGAAAAGCTACACATTCGTTGTCATTGTCTATTTAACTATTGCGCAATTCCACCCTTCGGTTTTCAAGCGTGATTTATTATCTTTTTTATATCACTATGTTCTTCCTTCTTATTAATTCCATTTTTATCGCTATTATTTGTGGTATTTACAAGTTTTTCTTACAGTTTGAATATATTTTTCGTTTGTGCCTTCAAAGGGGCTTACAATTTTCGGACTAGTACA
>CM076089.1:32780617-32930224 GCA_038088585.1 Chrysina gloriosa
TTAAATATATAGTAAGAAATAGATAACTTATCAGAAGCGAAGTTTAGCTCACCGACTAATAAAATAACTCGAGTCGGGGCGCCGGGTCTGTGAGATTTTTTCCGGTATAAACTTTTAATGCAAAAACCCCTAATGTCAACACTTGCATAAAACCAACTAAACACAAATTAATGAAGGTACTCAGATGCATCGACCGCAAAAAATGTCTACAACGAATGACGAACGTTTTTCGGAGCGCCGGGCGCCCCGACTGTAAGGATAAGGATAAGTGCAGTTTATAATTTTATAAAAGAAAACCAGAATTTGATACACGCAACATTTTATTTCATTCTTATCTGTTTTATAGTTTGCAACAAACTGAAATTCCCATACTTTATGTATCGATGCGACACAAAAGGAATATAAAAAGCTCTGAAAAAACTATGAGATTTCTCCACATTCAAGAATTGAATGGATTTCATTATCCTCCAGTTATCCCTCCTATTCGCATATATTGGTTCCAAAGCGCTCTCTTTTCCTACATTTAAATCGATGAGGAAATGGCACTTGGCAATGTCAAAGTACAAACTAGGCTCTTCCTTATTTTCATCGTTGAAATAAGAATGGACCAATTTGGTGCCATTTTCAGTTTGGGAGTAAAGCGCTGGTAACATACCATCGAATTCGGATTTAATCAATCTTACATTCCAATTTGTACTTGGTAAGAAAAAAGAATTGGGAAATCTGTGCCAATCTTTTCCGAGGCAGACGTTTATGCTTGCGGTTTCGGATACCAGGCCTTCGGCAGGATATCGATTTAATTCCGCGAATATGTCCAAGGGGGCGTGATAATTTGAATATAAGGCATACATTCGGGACACACCTACGACAAATGAGTTCCAAGAATAAAAGTATAAAAGAAATCTAAATGTATTACTTATCAAACTGGTGATAACAATTGTTCCGATCATAATAAATGATGTCACATCTAAATAGTGGGTTCCATATGGGATTGTTCTTATGTAACTCCATACCCGGAAGAATAATTTTTGAACAATGTCCAGGGTTATACTTCCACATAAGCAAATTAAAGGATAAATAGGAAATAGAAATCTGGAACCATAGTATTAACATAGTAATATATCTATAGTATGGACGTATAGGTTGGAACAAAATCAATAAAGACTGTCAATAATGACAAAAAAACAACATATCAACTTTGATTTTAAAATGTGCACATTTTTACAAAAAAAAAGAACAACGTATGTTGTGACCTCATTATTGTCGCAGATGACTTCACCTCTTTGTTTTGTAAGTGGCAACCCCAATTTTTATATATTACTCAATTTAACAATCAAAGTTTAAATGTTCAAACTGCATACCATTTACGTGTTGACATTGAGCAAGTCGAAAGTCAAATTCGTTTATGACATTATGTAATACTTGTAATACTTATAATAATATATAATTTAAAAAAATACCTTTCTTCTTTGTGAGGTTGCATCAAAAACACCAGCAACCATAAAAATAATGGCGATAGAGACAGGTAATGAGGGAGAGTCAAGGTACTTTTATTCTTGGATGGTACAATGTAGTGTGATAGTATCAGTGCAATTGGTGTGCTTAATGAAAGAACCTGTAATGTAAAATAATAATGTATCTCAAAATATTAACTAATTTGGAGGTGTCAAGGTATCTAAGATATGTATCAAGAGAACTTTTATACATTCAATGTGACAAAAAAAAAAAACAATGACCCAATAAAAGTATATCTTTTCAAACCAAAATTTGTTCAAATATTTACTGTATTGAGAATAATAATTTATTAAATTTTCATTGTAAAATTCGTATCCTTTATAAAGAATATTTGAGAATGAATTGTCGCTCCACGTAAACGAATACATTTTGCCACTTGCCTAGGCATACTTTTAAGATAATCTATTAACTCCTGTGAGAGTTTATTCCAAGCAACTGGTAGGGCATCATGTACCTCTTGTAAGTTTATTGGAGGGTTAGGAAGCATACCAACCATTCGACCCATCATATCCCAGACACGTTGTATGGGCGATAGATCCGGCGATTGCGCAGGCCAATTAATATCGATGTTGGCCTCTTGCAGGAATAGGAATCATAATCTAGCTGCTAGGCATTGTTCTGCTGGAATATGGCATTATTTTGCGCTTGGATATATGGTTTAAAATTTCGTGAATGTAAATTTGTGTATTTAAATGGCATCACAGGCGTTCTACTTCCTATGCTAATTACTGTAGCAATATTTCTTTGCATCCCCTCGGCGACTTCACGAACTTCATGGAGTCCAGGAATATGATCCCATTCAAAATCGCTTAGCTGCCGATAGTTTGGCTGTCTTTAAAGCTTGGCATTTTAATACACTAATTCACAACTATAGACTGTTACAGTCGAATATCAAGTAAATTAATCCAAAAAAAAAAAGAGAAACGGATGTTTTCGTTGGACAACAAACGACACAAAGATTTGTTTTCTTGTTAATTTTTTTAGCACTTGTACAAAATGTGATTTAAAAATATCAACTTTTATTGGGCGAATGGTATATTTCGTCCTTCATATGAAATTCAGATTATTTGAATACATATTTCTGCTAAAATTGTATACCA
This sequence comes from Chrysina gloriosa, assembly GCA_038088585.1. Classification (NCBI taxonomy): domain Eukaryota; kingdom Metazoa; phylum Arthropoda; class Insecta; order Coleoptera; family Scarabaeidae; genus Chrysina; species Chrysina gloriosa. The sequence continues at coordinate 32,783,233 of CM076089.1, forward strand.
ACCCACCATATATATCTATGAAATGGCTTACCCAAATAAAATTAAAATTTAAAAATCCATTGACTAGATAAAACGAGAATGGTTCAGTTCCATATAAATTGGGACCAGCACCACCAAATATATTGTACTTCACAATATTCCAAGGTGCAATTACAATTTTCCCAAAATGCATACTATCGATAAAAACCATCGGAGCTATAATTACAACTGCTGAAATCACTGACCATTGTACAAAAGTTCTATATAATTTTTTACAACCAATATATCTACAACCATTGGCATCCCAAGTAGAGCAGCAAAGGGCCAACCTATAATATTGGTTTTAAAATCACATACAAAAATCCTCAAGTATCCTCATGTTCTACCTAATAGTGAGCCTAATGCAGTTGCAAAAATTGCAAATTCATATTTCTGAGTCCACCATGCTGCACACATGATGCATAGCATGTACATAGCCCAGGATGATGGCAGAAATGCTGTGCTAGAAATAAACATTCCAGCCGAAAATAGTTGAAAAGCCAAACATATTCGTCCAACATGTACACCAAATTCGCGACATACAGCTCTGAAAATGAATTATTTCAATATATATCAATGTAGGGGTTGCACAGTAGATGCCTTGTAGACTATATAATAAGAATAGTAAGTTATTCTTGACTTATATAGCAACTTACTTGTAAAAATAAACTTCCACAAATGAACATAACAGTCCAAGTAAACATCTAATAAAATAGAATATCAATAAGGGATTTGGATTAAGTAGCTTCTGATATATCATGGCAGGTACAGCATGTATTAATAAATATGTGTATGATCTCAAAGCAAACTCAGGACTATATTCCCATGTTTGGAAACCTTTACCAAACACTAAGTAATGTGTTGGCTCCCAATAATTATATGTCTCATCACAGTCTGATATGTGTAACCAGATAGCTGAACCAAACCGCGCTAAAAGTATGGCCTTAAAAGCGGTATCGCCATTTGGATACATCAAATTGCTTTTTTCCATATCACTTTTCCTAGAATAAATTTCAAAAAAAGTACAAATACACTACAATCAGCAAAAAGGGTAACTCTATACCACAAAGTTATTAATTAACATAGATGTGTTTCGTTAGTAACGAAACCATCATCAACCGTATTCTAATGAATTAGTTTTTTGACGTAGACACAGAAAATACACAATATGAGGTTATCAACATAACCTTAAAACTAACTTTGGTTGGGCATTTGTAATCTTCTTATGAATCACCTTTTTGTTTTCACGTTTCTGTTGATTTTCATTTGGCTTCGATTTTGAAACTGATAAATTTCGGCCCATTATTTATGATTCTAAATTTCGGTATCGCGTCTTCATATGTTACAATAGCTATACACAATCACAACCCACATATTACGTATACACCTAGACACACAATTATACATTTATGATTGTCAGAGTCATACACCTCTACCCTTGTTTATATATCTTACAGTTATTCAACGTAAGTTGTTTCTGGGAAATGAGGGGTAGATGGCGTATTATTTACAAGTCGTTCATTCATAATTTCAAACGTAGTATTTTGTTGACACAAATATCACATCGGTAAATTCCTCACCACACAATTGTTTATAATAAAATCGGTGACACGTGCTTCGTTAGCTCGAGGCAAGCATCTTCAACAACCGTATAAACCGAAGTGACAAATTTCTAACATTAAAAATTCTACAACATACATTTTTACTAGAGATGGGACATTCGAATCCGCGAATCCTCGAATCCATCGAATCCTGAAAAGATTCGAGATTCGAAAACTCGAATCTTCGCACGATTTTCGTAATTCGAATCTTTCGAATCCAAAAAAAAAATAATAATAATAATGATGACTCATGTAATCACGACACATATGAATCACTGACTAGAAAGATCTCGACGATTCTCTTCGGTTCTCGTTCTTTCAGCCACAAAGTATTTATAAGCTGGCATGCTTTCCTAATGTTTGTGGTATTTTAATAAATAAATATCTTTATTCCTGAGACCAGAAAAGGTATGGAACATGTCAAATACAGACAGCAAATAATATAACTAATCTAATTACAAAAATTATGAAAACTTATTAACTTATGTACATTTAGTTCTAATAACTAGCTAAGACTATATCATGTTAAGTCAGTTCAGTCAAGTTTATATTTTAAACACCATATATGCTACACTAATACCATCTATCGCTCTTTATGTGATTCTAATTAACATCCTGCGCTCTCTCGTAAATTCTAGCAACTATTTCGTCTTGAATAGTCTCGTCGGTTCTGGATGACTGAGCTCTAATACTGGATTATTCTCGAAACTCTTGATATATGATATATAAAAGGTGCGTGGTGCGAGTAAACTTCAGATCGCAACGACCACTTTATAGTTCAGTACTGTTCAGTCTGTGACGTTTGAGAGTGGATATGCGTGGTTTATACGATATATGAGGTAAGTTACTTATTTTCATTTATACTGTATTGATATATAATTTTTTTTTGCACATATTAAGTTATATTACATTGCATGCGGTGTTAGTTGGAAATCAAATTGGGATGTTATATAAATGTAATTGTTAAGTATAAGAATTAAAAAAAAATAACTTGTTAATTGTTGTCAAAGGCCATTTCAGATGTCTGTCAACTGCATTATTAATTAATTATTCACGGCATAGTAATTTTGTACATTTATTGCAGTTTTATTATTACTGTTGCATACCGTATTTTCGCGCAATTATTACAGCTAATAATAAAATTACAAGGATTTTAGGATTTTAACATGAAAACTTAATTTTTTTTTCTTTTTCAGGAGAGTTCTGAAGTTGCACAACTGTCACTGTTACATCATATTTGTTGCATTCAATAGCAACCTATGAAATGGCTTTGTGTCCTCAGGCAACTTCTGATATTTGGAACTATTTCCAAATTTCAGAAAATGAAAACTATGCAAATTGCAATCTGTGCTCTGAAAAAATATCTAGAGGGAAAAAGTCGCACACTACTTTAGCTATGTGGAAACATTTGAAAACCAGGCATTTATCCAAATATCAAGAACTGAAAGGTACAAGTTCATCAAACTCATTACTAATTCCAACTTCACCCTTAAGCCCTTTGACTGTCAATGTTGATTCTTCATTTGAAGAAAATAATCCAGATGATATAACTACTTTTGGGAGGCCTGTGTCAATTAGTTCAACTCCTAGTCCAGGTTCAAAAATTTGTTCTTATGGCGAACAAAGGTCTTTGAAACAATGCGCAGTGAAACGCAAAGCAGAACCTTTCAACCAACCTACTCTGAAAAAATTTTTTGATAAAATGCAAAGTTTTAAGCCTGGGGACAAAGGAGGCAAAACAATTACCAGATTGGTTGCTGAAATGATATGTACAGATAATCAACCACTGTCCATAGTGGAAGATAAGGGGTTTAAAAAATTGATTAACCATCTTGAACCAAGATATATCATCCCATGTAGGAAACATTTTTCTGAAAAGGTAATTCCAGATATGTATGAAGAAGAAAAAATGAAAGTCGAGGAACTTTTAAAAAATACTGAATACATTGGAGTCACAACAGATATGTGGACATCAACATCATCTGATGACTACCTAAGCCTGACAGTGCACTTTGTAGATGAAAACTTTGAGTACCATCATTTGTGCTTAGAATGTATTCCTTTTTTAGAGGTTTCACATACAGCATCTGCTATAGAAACTTTCATTAGCAACATAATAAAAGAATGGCATCTTACAGAAAAAGTTGTATGCTTCATGAGAGACAATGGTCCTAATATGGTTGCAGCTTTAGAGCGTAGCATCTTCACCCACTTGCCTTGCCTAGCCCATACGTTTCAGTTAGTTATAAAAGATGGTTTACTGAATAAGAATGAAATTAAGGAAATAATGATATCCTGTCGGAATATTGTGGGACATTACAAACACTCTTCTAAAGCGACAAAAATGTTAAAAACTGCTCAAGCTAAGTTAGGTCTTAAAGGTCGTCGTTTAATACAAGACGAGCCGACTAGATGGAACTCTCAGCTTCACATGCTCAATCGACTTGTGGAACAAAAGCAAGCCATTTTATTGTCTGCTTCTGACTTGAATATTCAGATAGACCTTTGTCCTCGACAGTGGAAACTTATTGAAGATATTATACGAATATTAGAAGTGTTTGATAAAGCTACATTTGTGGCCAGCTCAAGTAAAGTGACAATTTCAGAAATAATTCCTTTAGTGAATAGCACCATTCGTGCTCTAGAAAATTTCAAACCAAAATTAGGTTCAGTACAGGGTTTCCGAAATGATTTGCTTGCGTCACTAAAAAGGCGCTACCATTCTGTTGAGACAGAGAAATTGTATACTATTGGTACTTTACTGGATCCCCGATTCAAAGGGAATGTATTTTTGAATAAAGAAAACGTTGAGCAAGCTAAATTGACACTGGCTAATGAAATTTCATCCATCTATATGCAAACAAATGGTGATCTGCAGTCATCAGAGAAAACTCAAGCAAATGCCACAGATATATCTTTAACTGAACAAGGTCATAGTATGTGGAGTTACTATTCTCAGTTGATGACCCCAGCTACCTGCAGTGATGTGGATTACAGTTCACCTCCTGAAGAAGAAATAAATGCCTATTTAGCAGAACCACTGCTCCCACCAACTGCAGACATCTTTAAATACTGGAAGGGCAACACAAAATACCAAAATTTGATGAAACTAGCAAAAAATTCTTAATTACACCACCATCAACAGTGATTTCAGAAAGACTATTCAGCACATCAGGCATCATAGTGGATAAAAAACGTAGTCGGTTGGATCCAGAGCGAGTTCGAAAGCTGGTTTTCTTAAATAAAAATCTGAATTAAAATTCTCACTTATTTCTTTTAGGTTGAGTGCTTTCTTTTATATACTAAAATATGTGTTTAGATTTTCATGTGCAATATTTGCTGTTTATCTATGTTAGCTCTCCCTTATTCTCATTCACAAAAGTTTCTGAAAAGATATCGGTACTGTTATTGATATATTAATTTCCATATGCTAAGGAAATTAAATATAAATAAAAACTTGTTGCATAATCATCAAGATTTTAACATAATTTATCTTTTAATATTGTGTAATTTGTTTTTTTAATTTCATTTGTAATATAAATATGTTCAAAAAAATCTTTTTAATAAATATTTTTAAAAACTGTATCGTTTTTAATTAAAGTAGCTTTAAAATTTTCCTGTAAAATTGTTTTTCCTCTCTGTCCTTTCTTATTATTGTAATTATATGATGGATTCGAGAGATTCGAGATTCGAAGGATTCGAGAGATTCGAGATTCGAAGGATTCGAGAGATTCGAGAATCCTTTAGGATTCGGATTCGGATTCGGATTCGAGAAAATTTGGATTCGTCCCATCTCTAATTTTTACCCCACTTTTACTGTGACCATGTGCATGCACAAATATTTTCCCTTTCAGTGACAGCTCCTTTCACCCCCGTAAATTCCCATATTGAGTCAAGTGGACGACCAAGGGTAAGTACCTGCTACACCCGAAGTTTGAACGTTAAAGATTTACAAGTACATTATGTGAATTGGTTATTGCCCGAAGAAAGTAAATTATAGTTAAAATTCTTTTATTTCATCATAATAATCGGAATAAACTAGATTGAATCGGTGCCGCGTCCCGATTTAGAAGATTATACGGTTGTTGAAGATGCTTGCTTCGAGCTAGCGAAACACGTGTCACCGATTTTATTATAAGCAATTGTGTGGTGAGGAGTTTACCGATGTGATATTTGTGTCAGTAAATTACACCACAGTCCTTGCAATTACCTTTATTGTAGTATTTTGTATTTTACTACGAAATTTATTGGAATTCATTGTTTCTTCCGTTGGTAATAGTCCGTCTGTCTTTATTTTGGTGTTTTTTATCTCTATTTATTTATTTCGATTTGAATTGGTTATTGTTTGTCTTCTAGGATTAATTTTAGTTGTATTCATTTATTTTAACCTATTTAAGTTAGCATTTATTTTGTTTAATTTATAAATCGGGAAAGTTAATTATATTAACAGAGTAAATATTTAATCGTAGTTTTATTTTTTATTTGATGCATTTTTCCTTCCTGTCTAATGACTAGATTTACAATAATATGTAATGGGTTCGAAGGAATACACGAGTTGTACTACAACACTTTATTTACTGTATTTACATAGACGTGGATAATTGTTGACGATCTTTACATTCTATCGGTCAAGAACAAGAAGAAGCTCAAGTTTAATGAAATACACAACTTATATTAAAATTAGTGTTTAACTAAGATAGCAATTGTGGAAGACGTTACCATTAATATTAAGGGTACAAAGATCATGTGAATACAATTGACGGATTGATACACAGTTGAACGTGATACACAAAATCAATAATCATTGAACTTAGGAACATTAAATATTACAATTTCGAACGTGTTGACTGACAGCGCATAAAGACATAGATAATGGTTGTATTCTAAATGACTAACGGTTACATGTGTACATAATTTAGGATGGTAATTATAAACATAAATGGATTAATCAATCAAAGGATATAATAGACATATAGGTAGGTAGGTACATTACACCTCCCCCTTAGAGATGATTTAATTATAAATTATCCTTTAGTTTCGCAATTCTAGCACTGCGTCTGAGACTAGTGGTTTCAGTGTTGCTGGAACTACTTGGAACTTCAATACATTCTAAATCTATTTCAGGTTTAATTGTCGTGTCTTTACAAAATTTTAAGGTCAAACAATTTGTAATTTGTTGACAAGCGGATGATGAATTATGGCTATGTCGATTGGCATGTTTTGATTTACATCTTCTTATAGTATACTTAACTAATTTATACAATACATATAAAAATATAAATTTAAGGATAGTACATATAAGGTAAACAAAATACGAATTATTTGTGATTTCCGTAAGGAAAGATTCGTTTATTTTGTCGGCAAGATCATCTAATCTTTTCAAATTATGACTAGCTGTTTCTAATGCTTCTTTGTCGAGATTTATTGGCTGCAATGGAATTAATTCCGGAGATTTTAACGAGTTGTTAGCTTTTCTTTTACCTTTTCACAACAGTCATCTTCCAGATTGACATCAGGAATGATTGATTTAAAATCACTTTGTTTACTCGAGGTATCCGAAATTAATGTTGTCGTACTAGTGTACAGTTTACAATTATTTTTAATGTTAAAATTCCGGTATTCTTTAAATTGAAGGTGAATAAATTATTATCAAGACAGTTTAACGTGACCACTGTTTCTGTCGGGATAATATAAATCCAAGCATTAGCACTTTTAAGCTTATGCCAGATTTCACTTATAGTTTTAATTGTTTTGACTTCACAATTTCCAGGTATTTCCTTTAATTGAGGAGTCAACAACTGTGTTTCACAAATTGGTCTAGCATTAATAGAATAGAGAGTATCTGGATTATTACAGAGACTAGTTAGATTGTCTAAATTCTTACAAGGTGTTAAATCGTTTAATGTTGTATAAGTGTTACGATTTTCTGAAATTACTAAATAATTTATTGTTGGAAGGATAAACGTATAGAAATCATTTCCTGACCCTTTTATGGGTAGCGGAATTGGATTATAAAGACTGTACTGTTGTTGGTTTACTAACGGTACAGATATAATATATAAGATTACATTTTCGGACAGATGATATTGGATTGTTATTAATTCAAAATATTTGTTGGCATTTTCAATTGTCAAAGGTAAAGGATATACTGAAGAACTTCTTAAATGGGGTAGTGTTTTTACTAATTCAGTCATTAATTGGCTTGGTGTGATAACGAAAGGATGTAATACGTTTGTTTTCGCATACGTTATGGTATCGATTAATGTTAAATATTCTTTTTCAATTTCGTTTACTAATAACGTTAAGAGAGAAAAGTGCTCATCTATAATCTGTTTAAATTCTAGATTGAATATTAACTTGTTAGCTTCTTGTGAGAAATTTGATAGTTTCTTAAAATTTTCTGAAAATACAACGTTATTTCTTTCAATACTCGTGATACTATTATTAAAATTTGTGATAGTTGTTTGTACTACGTGAATTTGTTGTTTTAATAGTTTAACTACTTGTTCTTCGTTTGATTTTACATTGTTGAGAATAGCGTTATAATATTCAGCATCTTCTTCGTCGAGAATGCCAAAGACTGTTTTAAATGCAGATCCAAAAATATTTAACCATGCTCTTTTTGTTCTGCGTTTGCCTAGTATGGTTTTTAAGACTTGTTCCTTTTGGAAAAGGTTGGGAACTATGTGATCTAAGATCTTTAATGACGATTGACATGATGATAAAACTTGTGCGATCGTATCCTTTTGACATAGTTGAATGGTTTTTTGATAATAATCTTCAACAGTTTTTATTTTATTATTAAAGGGTTCGAGATCAATGTGATTTTCCAATCTGATTCGGTAAATTTTACATTCTGTATGTAGTCAAAGTAAATCCCGGATGGTTTACTTACAGGTACATTTGTATAGAATTCGTCGCATTGTACTAGCTGGATGAATAAGTATCTGGAACAAATGCACGTTTTAATCTGTTTGAATGGATAGTAACCTTCTTGTTTTTATTAGGATTGTATAGTTCACTGGAGAAGTTTTTGCAATTATTTTATAAGGTCCACTATAATTGGGTGTTAATTTCTTTGATTTACCTAGCTTCGTTTGCTCATTTTGGAGATATACTAGATCATTTATTTCAAAGTTTATATCATTTAACCTTTTGTCATATTGAATTTTGTTAGTTTCTTTTGACTGTATCAAATGTTTTCGTGCTAGCTCGTGTGATTTTTGTAATTTGACAGTAAGTTCATCGATGTAATCATCATACGTATATTTAAAATCGCAATTTTTAGTAAGACTAGATGGAATATTTGCTTTTGTACCGAAAATTAATTCGAATGGGGTAAATTTTGTAGAAGTGTGAACTGTCGTATTAAATGATAATATTGCAAAGTTTAACCACTGATCCCAATCGGATTGATCGTTATTGATGTAGTGTTTGAGATATTCGACAAGAGTAGAATGGCTTCTTTCCAATGAGCCGTTAGTTTGAGGATGGTATGCTGTGGAATTTAATTGTTTTATTTTAAAAAGTTTCGAAATGTCGCTCATTAGTTTGGAAGTAAAATCTCTGCCTTGATCGGTTAGAATGGTTTTAGGAATTCCGAATCTGCAAATGAATTCTTCAACTAGTTTTTGTGCGATAGTGCGTGATTCATGATTTTGAACGGGATATGCTTGGGAAAATTTTGTTAAGTCATCCTGTAGGGTTAGTACGTATTTATTTCCGTTTTCGCTCAAAGGGAATGGTCCCACAATGTCTAAAAATATTTTCTCAAATGGCGACGAAGTAGTTGTCGTTATTTCCATTGGTTGTTTATGTTTCTTTCGCAATAGTTTATTTTTTGACAAGATTCGCATGTTTTGATAAAGTTTTTAATATCCGTTTTCATAGTTTGCCATTTGTAATGTTGTTTAATTCGATTATACGTCCTATGGAAACCAGAGTGACCTGAAACTGGATCACAGTGATTTTCCTTTAGGATTTTTGTACATCTGAAAGGTTTGGAGTAATTATATTACCTTGAAATATAATGACATTGATATTCGTGTTCTTGAAAATGTAACGTATCATTGCTCTGATTTTATGGAATCTTAACCGATCGTAATTTGAGATGAAATTCGGAAAACCGACTTCTTTAATGTTATTCGAAACTAATAGATCCTTTAGTTTGGTGAGTATATGATAAATGTCTTGGTAGTTGGTAGAATCCCAATAATTTTCTTTATAGAAGATATAGTAAATATTGAGTCCGTTGTTCTTAAAATTAAGAATATCATGAAGTTTTGTTGATGTTTGATCAATCGTTACGAGGTTTTTAAATTTTCCCTCAATCTCGATTAGCTGTTTATTCTGCAATTCTAAATCTAATGAACTGAATACACAAACATTAGTTTTACAATCAATAATATTTTTGTCTGAGTCGCTGACGTTGAAATTTGTAATTACCGTACTGGTATATGATTTCAAGAACTCGGGGTAACCTTCGTGCTCTTGAATTTGTGAGATAGTAGTTTTACAATTTATAATAGAGTTTTCATTAGAATTCGAGTTTAAAATATGAAAAGAATCAGAATTAGAGTTAGAATCATTTAATTTGGAATTTATTTCAGAATTGGTGTGGAAGTTAGGTTCATCGGTGTTCAAAGGAATTCGACTCAAAGCGTCGGCATTTAAATTTGTTTTACCTGATTTATAACGTATTTCGTAACTATATTCCTCCAAAGCTAAACGCCATCTGACTAGTCGTGAACCTGGATCTTTTACATTGAAAAGCCATGTTAAGGGTTTGTGATCTGTGAAGATAATGAATTTACGACCATACAGGTAGGGCCTAAAATGTTTGATACTCCAGACTATCGCGAGTAATTCACGTTCTGTCGTGGAATAATTAGATTCGGCTTTGTTTAATGTTCTACTGGCGTACGCGATGGGATGATCGTTTGGTGGATTTCCTTGTGAAAGCACGGAACCGATTGAGTGACTACTAGCATCTGTTGTTAAATAAAACATTTTGAGAAATCTGGATATTGGAGTAAAGGATGTGTGCATAAAATTTTCTTTATTTCCTCAAAATGAGTTTGTTGGATACTGGTCCATTGAAATTCAACATTCTTTTTTAAAAGATTGGTCAAAGGCTGAGTCAGAGAGCTAAAGTTGTTGATAAAACGTCTATAATAACCTGCAAGACCTAAGAAAGATTTGATTTCATGCGAGTTCTTCGGAGCTGGAAAGTTTAATACGGCCTGAACTTTTCCTGGATCTGGTTTAACGCCGTTGTCGGTAATAAGATGTCCTAGATACATAACTTCTCGTCTCATGAATTCACATTTATCCGGCTGAATTTTTAAATTGAATGATGAAAGTCTTTCAAAAACTTCAGCAAGACGTTTGTTGTGATTCTCAAGAGTATCAGCATGTATAACAATATCGTCTAGATAGACAAAACACCTATAGTTTTTATGCCTGACAAAACTGTGTCCATTAATCTCTGGAAGGTTGCTGGAGCGTTCTTTAATCCAAACGGCATCCTATTAAATTCAAAGTGACCAGAAGGTGTGGAGAAAGCAGTTTTGGGAGCATCAATAGATGACATTTCAATTTGGTGAAACCCTGAGGCAAGATCAATAGTACTGAAATATTTAGAGTGACCTAGTTGATCCAAAATATCAGAAATGTTTGGCAAAGGGTAAGAATCACCTACAGTTATGTCATTGAGTTGTCTATAGTCGATTACTATGCGCCATTTCTTTTTGCCAGACGCATCCTGCTTCTTTGGAACAATCCATACAGGGCTATTCCAAGGTGAGGTTGAATGTGTGATAATTTTTGATCGAGCATCTTGTCAATTTGTTTGTCTACCTCATCTTTATGGACTTGTGGATAACGATACGTTCTAGAATTAATGGGGAATGATGATTTGGTAGGAATAACATGTGTGACAGCAGATGTGGAACTAAGAGTATCACCATCGACATAAAATATGTGATTAAATTCGTGACAGATTTTTATTAGAGAATTTGTTTCTTCATCATTAAGGTGTGAAGTACGTAATAAATTTGAAATTTTTGCTAGTCGATTCGAATTACAGTTTTCATTTAATAGCTTGACTTGTGAAATACATCTAATATTTGAGGTTATTTGAAATGGTATTGGATCTAGCGAAATTTCAATTTTATTTATATTAACTACTTTATCTGATGTATTTATAATAGAAGTAATTGCAAAATCGTTTTGAACTCTAACGATGCTCGGACATAAATGTACACCGTCTAAAATCTCGATGTCTGGACAAATACCTTCTAGAAGTTCGTTATTGATTACTTTAATTTTGACTAATGTTTCACATCTTGGTTTCAATTTTATTGATGCATTTACTTGGTTTACTGATGGATTTTCTATATGAAATAATGGCGTAGAAAAATGATTCGATTCAAAGAAAAGTAGATCTTTTTCGTAATCTATTAAACAACTAAATGTTTTTAGTAAATCATTTCCGATTAAACCATCGAAAGGAATTGGAAAGTTATCTGATACAATATGAAATTTATGATTACGTATTTTATCACCTATATGAAATTTAAAATATGCATAACCTATTGTTTTCGTAGGTTGTGTTACATTTGCGTCTATACCTTTTAACGTAACAAAACTGTCTTCGTAGCATAATGTATCGCCTTTTAATTTAGAGAGTTTAATTAAAGAAATGTCAGCACCAGTATCTAAGAGAAAGTTATTAATTTTGTCTTTTAATTCAAATACGTTTAAGGAAACATACGTAGTTACTGAGTTATTGATGGTTGAAATTCGGCCTGTAATACATGAGCATTTCTCGGTCCAGCCGACGTTGACGGAGTGCTGTTGGAGTTTAAATTTCGACTTATAGTAGTTTTCGGTGTAGGAAGACTAAGGGATTTGGAAAGATTTATTTGATCGCGTTTTGCATTATTATATTGTCTTTTCCTACATTCTTGTATTTCGTGACCTGGTTTCTTACAGTAATTGCAAAATTTGTTATTGGTTTTGTCTAGATTTTTATAATGATTTGGCGTATTAGGTTGAAATGTACTAGTGGAATTAGAAGGATTTTGTTTCGTTTGTATATGATTAACATTCTGTGTTGGTTTCCTATTCCTACAGTAGAAACTAGTATGACCTGGTTTGTTACAGAAATTACAGAATTTCGCATTACTACTATTTACTACCTGATATTTGTATATTTCGCTTTTTGATTTAAATTCCTGCTCTTCTGAAAATGCTAATGAGACCGCGTCTTCAAATGAAGATGGTTGTTGTGATTTGACAAGTATAGCAAGATCTTTTGTAATCCTGACAAAAAACATTTAATGCCTGACTTTTTAATAATTGTGTACATGCCTCACGACCTTCCTTTGACAAACTGGTGTCTAATGAATTTACTAGATGTATGTAACAATTTTCAACTTTACTAGAATAAGAACTAATATTTTCATTTAGATTTTGTTTACAGGAGTTTAATTCTAGTTGCCATTGATTCATTGTTCTTTTATCTGAGTAATTTTCTAATAAAAAGGATTTAAGATTTCTCCAATCCCTAAATTCCCTATTTCTAATTGAGACTCTAGCATTATCTGTTAACTTAGTTTTAATTATCGTTAACAAAGTAGTTTGTAATTCGGGTTTTATTATGGACATCGCCTCGTCACAATTATCAATAAATTCGTACAGTTTTGATTTGGTACCGTCAAATTTGATTAAGAGATCCTTTGCAACTTCTAAGCTAACCATTGTTGTGGATTGTGATGACGTAGAACTTGGTGTGGCTTCAGCGTTGATGTGCGGATTTGGATATAGAGACATTCAAAAGAAGTAAAAGAAAGCGACTTACAGTAGTGTTGCAACTTCGGTGTTCATCTCTTCGAACCTTCTTCGGCTGACTTCAGGACTGCAAGGAGTAGTCTTCTCGCCGCTTAGGTACCTTTGGCTTTTGAACTGGTTGACCCTTTTCGGAGTAGTTTCTTCTTCGCGCAAGGTAGCCCGTTACAGATCTTTCGATCCCACTTCTGACACCACTTTTGTAATGGGTTCGAAGGAATACACGAGTTGTACTACAACACTTTATTTACTGTATTTACATAGACGTGGATAATTGTTGACGATCTTTACATTCTATCGGTCAAGAACAAGAAGAAGCTCAAGTTTAATGAAATACACAACTTATATTAAAATTAGTGTTTAACTAAGATAGCAATTGTGGAAGACGTTACCATTAATATTAAGGGTACAAAGATCATGTGAATACAATTGACGGATTGATACACAGTTGAACGTGATACACAAAATCAATAATCATTGAACTTAGGAACATTAAATATTACAATTTCGAACGTGTTGACTGACAGCGCATAAAGACATAGATAATGGTTGTATTCTAAATGACTAACGGTTACATGTGTACATAATTTAGGATGGTAATTATAAACATAAATGGATTAATCAATCAAAGGATATAATAGACATATAGGTAGGTAGGTACATTACAAATATAATTATGTATTTTATTTGCTTGTTGAATCTTTGTTACAAAGCCTTGAGCAAAAACGTTGCAATATTATACTCTTCTAATTGTTAGACCTTCAACATATAATAATAATTTCAATGTACCTTTAAATTCCTATATTTTTCAAAAATATTAAGGATTTAAAAGGATATTTTCAATATTCAACCGTTTACAAAATTTAAGTCTGTTGGTTAGAAAAATATATTGACCAGATAAATAGAACAGGATGTATAACAAATAAAATAGTGTCGTTAATCCAATAGAAAATTCTAACACAGTGGAAGAATTTGATTATTACGTATGGTACACATTATTTTTTATGTATGGTAATGGTGGAATTGAACCAGTTTATCTTATTTTTATCGATATATGTATACTGTAACGTAAACATATAGCCGCATATAACATAATATAACCTGTTGGTTTGGTATACAATTAAACTACTGGACAAAATTAACGCACCACTTTAATTGAAATAATTACATCAATGATACTTAAATTAAGCGTATTGAATCACAAATGTGATGTGAAATTAGGTATTTTAAAAACAAACTAGCGAACATAGTCTTATTTAGACTAATTTGCTACTTAAAAATTTGTTTTTATATAGAAGACTCGCAAAACATGGAAACAGAAATCGAATTAAATTAACCTTAAAAAGCTTAATTAGTAGCTCCAATGCAACCTCAATATTGAGTACGTCCTCATCTACTCCTAATTACTGCATTCATACGCGTTGGCATGTTACAGATTAAATTACAAATAATTTCTTGAGGAATATTCTCCCATTCTTCAACTACGGCTTCTACTAGTTGATTGTGATTGATAGGGGAAGGCGTACGGTTGCGAACTTTTTCTAAGAAGATCATATGTGCTCAATCGGATTAATGTGTGCAATATTAGGTGACTACTCAAAAACCAGAGTATTAACATCATTTAAGTAGTCAACAACTTGTCTAGTCACATGAAGAGGAGCATTATCTTGCATGAATAGAACATTAGGCCCTATAATTGGAATTACGTGCCCAACCGATGTTTTCTATTAAACCATATGCATTGACCTTGTTGTATAGGAACCAACTCTATATAGGTGTCGAAACACATTCCTCCCCAAAACATTACAGAGCCACCCACAAAAGAGATTATTGGAGAAATGTCTGCAACTTACAAATCGTTCTCCTGGTCTTCGCCACACACGCTCATATGTCCATCAGGTTTTAAGCTAACCCTCGTCTCATCAAAGAATAAAACCTTCCAATCGTCAATAGTCCACTGTTCATGATTTCCGGAAAACTGCAATCTTCGAATTTTGTGGTCTCTGGTGATTAATGGCTTTTCTGCCTGCCTTCTACTACTTAATGCAACCTCCTTTACACATCTTCTTACAGGTTGAGATGATATGCCAACATTGTGAACAGCTAGTTATTGATTTCTTGACATATTAATAGGAACTCTTCTGTTTCTTAGAGTGTATTGGCTAAGAAAACGATCATCCCATATATTTGTATAGAGTTTTCTCCTTTGACCTGGTCTTCGGGAGTAAGATCCTATCTCGTTAAATCTTCTGATCGATTGATTTATACTGGAAGGTGATCTTCCTAACATATGAGCTGTATGACATGAGTGGCATGACGCATAATGAAACTCTCTTCCAGAAAAGTGATTGTCCATACTGCCCCTTCTACAGATAAAGTCCTTTCACGATTCATTTCATGTCAATAACTGTAACAATATCAATGTAGTAAATGTGATATCGAAAAAGCTTAATGGCTAATGTAAAGTAAAAATAAATCGCGTTGAATAAAAAGTGGCTATAATTGAAAATTTCAACTTTAAAACAAACGATACCTTGACAACAATTGCATTGAATATTAGAAGAGATTCAAAGCATACTTGCATCATACTTGTAAGGATATTAGTAACATCACAAACAGTGATCAGCAATGAGTAGTGAAAAAGTGAGTAGAGTTGAATCATGAATTATAATTTCTTGTACTTATACGCACTCATACTTATTGCAATGTTGTCCAACTTCATATCCACTCGAAAATTTGAAGTACTCATCGAACTCATACTTAACAACATTTATGACGTTGTTGATTTCGACTCTCCTTAACTCAAAGTGTATAGACGATGCAAAATAAGTATGGTTCGCATACGAACATTAATATACTCATTATGAGGTTGTGTGTTTGCTCTGTTGCGTTTTTTACTGTTGTTTTTTTACTAAAGTTAAACAAAGAAATATGTGTAGATTTGTGTTGCTTATTTCATATTATATTGCGCTTTTACCCTTACGTTTTTGCACTAATTGAAAAATTTCGCTATTTATTTTTTCCTCAATCTCACTATTGCTATCCATTTTTCACTACCTGCTCATAAAAATGATAAATAATAAAAAAATTAATTTTCCCGAAATGTTTCTATATAAACTTACAATTTTATGCTCTTGTATATTTTTATACACTTTATACTGGTTGCAAACTGTTTAATGACTAAAATTTTAAATATACATGGATGAGTCGAGTGAGCTGAATCAAGGTAAGTAATGTAAGTATTTTCCTGACATTAGAAATCAAACGGAGGTGATTTATGAGTGTGAGTATAGTATGTGTATGATGTCACCGTCGCATTCATATTTATTGCAACCTGTACTTATGAATCAACGTTATCGGGAGTATGAGTAAATCAGAGATAGTTGAGTTTAAATGATGCCTACTCACTTATATTTAAAATTTCATGAGTCAGTATGAATAGCGAAAAAGCGATGCATTGCCGATCACTGATCACAAATACCACTCTTAACCACTCCCTTTGATAATGGTGCGTTAATTATGTCCAGGAGTTTATTATGGTGTTATTAAATGATAATTACTAGAGACCGGATTATATGCAAAAAAAGTGGAAATATGCGCATAAATATGCAGATGTTTTGGCACTTTCTTATGAAAAATATGCAGATAAAAAAAAGGAGTAATGCTAGAAAATATAATACTATAGAAAAAAATATTCTATTATGTTTACTACAAGTTTATTTATAATATTTTACAACATACTTAACTATGAAAACAATTTACAATTGCATATTTCTCAAAGTTTTCAATAGAAAAATTGTGGCGCTTGTCTGATAACATGTATTTATATATTGAAAAGGTTCGTTCTACGTCCACGCTTGTTATAGGAGCATATTTCAAATTAGAAATATCCTCTATTGTCAACTCAATATTTTCTACTGACTCACAAGATTTTAGCAATATCCTTTAGCTTTTTAAAACCCTCATTTTTTTCTATTACACTTAAAAATTTTTCATACACGGATTTTCCCACCCTTCCTTTAACATCAAAACATAACTTTTCAAATTTGTTTATTATTTCAACGCTCTCAATTAGCGACATATATTGTTTTTTCAATTGCAATATAGAAGTGGAAATAAAACTGTAGTTGGCTTTAATAAACGTCAACTGTTGAGGTATTTCTTTACTCGAATACACCTTTTGGGCGTCTAGCACAGCCTATATATCGCTATCAAGATCCATAATAACACATCGGTGAATAAGTCCCAAGGCCTTTTGTCAGATGGCGCCGGCAAAAAAATCATTTTTGTTACCGTCGCGCGCCATCTCTTAGATGACAGGGAAAGAAATTTCATAGAAATCCGTCCATTAGTTCACAAGTTACATCGCTTTGAGTGACGATATGACGAGTGACTGTCTCTTAGCAGTGCCGTCAAGTGCCGTCAACCATGGATGCAAAGCAGTTTCGTGTCTTGATTTATCATTGTTTTTTAATGAAGAAAAATACTGTGCAAGCCAAAAAATGGTTTGATAAGTGTTATCCGGACTCTGCCCCGTCGAAAGCAACCGTGAAACGTTGGTTTGCCGAATTCAAGTGGGGCCGTACGAGCACCGATGATGCCGAACGCTCTGGAAGGCCGAAGGAGGTGGTTACACCGGGAAACATCAAGAAAGCCTACAAAATCATCTTGGAAAATCGCAAAGTGAAGTTGCAGGAGATCGCTGACATCATGAAGATGTCGAAAGGCAGTGTTTTCACAATTTTACATGAACATTTGTCCATGCGAAAACTTTTTCCAAATGAGTGCCGCGCTCACTTACCGTCGACCAAAAGCAACAGCGCGTTGATGCTTCGGAGGAATGTTTGGGCATTTTCAAGCGAATCAAGGCGGAGTTTTTCCGTCGGTACATTACCATGGACGAAGTATGAATTCACCACTATACGCCGGAATCTAAACGTCAGTCATCTGAGTGGACAGCGGCCGAAGCGGCCAAAGACTGAACAATGGGCTGGAAAAGTCATGGCATCCGTTTTTTGAGATGGAAAGGGAATCATTTACATTGATTACCATCAACAGCGAATATTACATTGCTTTGTTGGAACGATTGAAGACCGAAGTCGCAAAGAAACGGCCGCACATGGCGCGCAAGAAGATCCTGTTCCACCAAGACAATGCTTCCAACTGCTGCCGCACCCACCATATTCTCCAGATTTGGTCTCCAGCGACTATTGGCTGTTTGCACAATTTAAAAAATGGCTGGCTGGGTGAAAATTTCATTCCAACAACGAGGTGATCACCGAATGTGAGACGTATTTTGAAGGTCAAGACAAATCATTTTACAAAAAAGGTATTGAAATGTTAGAAAGACGTTGGACCACAGATCACTTAAAATAGATATACAACTCAATAGAACTTGAAGGTCCTATATAAGTTTTGGGGGCTGGTCGGCATTAGACGTAAGGGGGAATTAATGTATGCAACCCGTTATACCGCTTATTTTATTTTCCTCGTTTTATTTTAAATTTGGATTAATCTTCTGAAAAGTTTTTTACTCGCTGTACTGACTTGTTTGATTTTGAATACAATATATTCAAACTATTTTCAAATATAGAGTAAAATCGTTCCAGAAGATAAATCGATAGATATTCGCTGGTTTATGGCTTCAGTCTAAGTAAAAAATTGTATTCTATTTTAGAATTTTATTGGTAGTTATACAATACAATTGAGAAATACTATTACAGTGATGCTCTACACAGCTCTTCAAGACTTGTCCTTTTTACGTAATGTGATGCTCAGTTAAAATAATTTTTTTGTTGCTAATTAATTCATATTGCTTCCTCTATTGATCTGTCATAATCACCGACAATGGTGAAACCTGAAAGAATTCAAATAACATTTTCACAAACTTAATTTTTAAGCATGTAAGTACAACTCACCATATCGATCAAAATTATCTTGTCAATAACTTCCTGTATTTATCATAGGCATAGACTTTCACAAGATCATCTTCAGATGCTGCTATTTTTAATTTTCCTTGTAAAATATTGTTTATATCGTTGCACCACTTATAAATTAAAATATCTGCTACAGCTTTAATAATATTTTTGAGCAACACATCCTTATGGGCTTCACAACATAATAAATGATCACCTATATCTTGTAATTTATTAAAAATATACGGAATGTTATTAAAATTATAAGGCAATTCTGCTTGGAGTCTTACTTTTATATCATTTATAAAATTCATAAATGCAGTTGACGGATATTTTAAATGACTGTTACATCAAAATTTTTCAAATTTATATGGTAATTAATTTCACAATATCCTTAAAAAATAGTATACATAATTCCATTAAACTTACTTGTTGAATATACTGATGGCACAGCAAAGTACTTTAAACACCGCTTATTCAATTCCAAATAAAAATCTTCATTTTTAAAGTGCAAATCGCAGACATAAACACTTCTATATACAGAGATTCTAGACATATTTGTATATTGTGCATTAACAAATGTTAGCCACATGTCAAATGTTGTACTTAAGTCTGGCCGATTCGGATTAAGAAATCGAAACTTCCTGTTATTATTTTTCTTCTTGCACACTGCACAATAACTAGGCATTTTAAAGTTTAATCCTGCAAAATATTTTTAATGCAGTGAAAAGATGAGATTTTTTATAGAAATATACCTCTACCCAATTATTTAAGTAGATCAAACTATAATATAATCCAAATACACGTTAACAGAAATCAAACAGCTATTTCACAATTACAGCACAGAACCACACAAAACATAAGAAACATGAATGGATGAATGACATGAATGCTATAGATGGGCAACCTCCGGCCCGCGGGCCACATGCGGCCTCGAGTAAGATTTGCCCGGCCCGCTACTGAATTCCTTCGTTGCATATTAGCACGGCCCGTCTAAACTTAATTCATAATGAATCATAAGGATACCACAAAAATGTATATTTTTCAAGATTACTCGCAGCATAAAACTTCTACAAAAAAAAAGGTTGCCCTCACTAAATAATCGAATGGATATCTATTGATGACTAACAATGACTAATGATAACAACATAAGAAACACCAATGCGCGATTAGACGCACAAGAGATGTCTCTCGACACATTCTCATTATTCTTCCTGACATATATGTTTCCTGCTTAGCCCAGGATTGATTGCGTGGTAGCCTATATTAAATTCCCTCCTTACTTACATTGCCACCCCCTCCCCCTCCCTTTTCCCGTAAAAATGCGGAAAGACGAGCATCTATTTTAAGGGATCTGTGCGTTAGACTGATTGTATCACTCTTCAAGGGAACTATGTTGATGAATAAAAACAATTTTTGGAAAAAAAATGTTTTTTTTTCTCCATTTCCCTCGGGACGTATTGACCGATGTGTTAATTGTCTTTATTTCTTCATAATGATTTGTATGAAAATTAGCAACTTCCAACCACGTTCCCCATCGTGTGATTACTGGTTGAGGAGGAAACGGAATACCGGGTAGATGCTGTTTGTAAAACTGAACTCTTAATGGAGCCTTTAAAAACACTTTCTTAACACTACTAATTAAAGTATTTACCAATCTTTTATATTGGTTGCAAGTTGTATAAACTGCTATCCTTGTCTAACAAAAGATTTACACTACCTTCCATATAAGTTCCTACCCCCGGCTGTTTCTTAGAAGGCTTTGTGTGACATCTTTTATATTAACTAACGTAAATAGATAACTTAACCTTAGGATAGATAGGTAGCTATTGTCTTCGTTTTGTTACCAAGTAAAGCGTCATCTAACGAGACTTTCATGTATTAATTTTAAACGCGGCAAATTTTAAATATAAATCTTCAGTACTTTCAACAATTTGTCGCACTTATATTAAACTAAAATATTTTAAAAGCATTCGTATAGAAATATAAAATTATAATTAATAGTTTACCATATGTTCGTGAAATTGTTGTTGTCCATAAAAATTGGTCACTTTTCCAGAATATAAAGAGGTAATTGACTGCGCTTTTATAAGTGATAGATAAAAACAAAGTTTCCAGTATATGTAGGTTTAAATTAGGAATGGAACCTCTCTTCAAGTACATGTTCGAAGATATATCATCTTGTTTAAAATGTATATGACATATCTTCCTGGATTTGACATTTCTGATAATACTTTATTGTCACAGGCTTTAATCCACAGTTTAAATAGATTTGTACTTTTTACTGAATCTGGAAATGAATGCCGGGATGAACTTTTATCTTCGCATTCACGTGCAGAGCATATACGATAAGGCAATTTTCTCTTAAACAGAAAAGAATATAATGAATACAACAAAAGGCAATTCAAATTTGTTTATTATTTCAACGCTCTCAATTAGCGACATAAATTGTTTTTCCAATTGCAATATAGAAGTGGAAATAAAACTGCAGTTGGCTTTAATAAACGCCAACTGTTGAGCTATTTCTTTACTCGAATACACCTTTTGGGTGTCTAGCACAGATTGTGTATCGCTATCAAGATCCATAAAAATTGTCTTTATTTCTTCATAATAATTTGCATGAAAAATAGCAACTTCCAACCACCTTCCCCATCGTGTGATTACTGGTTGAGGAGGAAGCGGAATACCGGGTAGATGTTGTTTGTAAAACTGAACTCTTAATGGAGCCTTTAAAAACACTTTCTTAACACTACTAATTAGTCTTTAGTAGTATTTACCAAGTGAAAATGGTTTCTTACTTCTTCTGCAACACGATTTAGTCCGTGCGCCAAGCAAGTTGTGTGAATTAAATTTGGGTAAAAGATTTTCAAGTTGCAAGCTGCCTTCACCAGGTATGGTGCGGCATCCGTTAAAAACAATAGAATTTTTTCTGTTGGAATCGATTCCGGTAAGAAAAAGGTTGCCAGTTCTTCCTGTATAAACCTTGTTATTGTCAAATTATTTGCCTTTTCCAACTGTTGGGATTAAATTAAATAAGATTTTGCTGGAACCGATACGTTAAGGATACCTAACATTAAATGAACTATGTATCGGCCAACACTATCAGTAGTTTCATCTGCGCATATGTAAAGGTAATTGTTTGACACAGCCTTCTTAATACTACTCAATGTTTCTGCATAGATACGGCGAATATAATTTTTCTTAAGGTGCTCTCGTCGGGAATATTATATTTGCTGGTGTACTTTGCAAAAATAACTTGACATTTAAATTGTTTATTTTATGTGGTGGAATATCTGCCGACACAAACATTAGGCACAAATCTTCATTCAATTGTTCTTGTTCCGATTTTTTGGAGGTTGATGACAAACATTGCGGTAATGTTTGCTGACCCTTCTTCGCCAATTTCACCTTTGATAGTTTTGCAGCATGAGATGGAGTTTTAATATGCTGGCCGATTTGAAACTTTCTCTCACTTATAACCTGCATAAAAAATATCACATCATTAGTTGTTTTCTTATAAAATAAGTGTTAGTGAAAAATAAAGGAGTAATAAAAAACTAATGTGTAAAGGGTTTGCGAAGCAATCGGAATAAACGACATTTAATAAAATAACCAACACAACGCTTCGACAAATAATTTTATTTTAAAATGATTTTTATTTAGAAATCATCAGCAGAATACGGAATATCATATATTTCGTATTGTGCTGATGGTATGCGAAAAATACGCATGAAATATATGTACACCTCATTTTACTCATTTTAAAATAAAATTATTAGAGGAAATAAACTTAAATTTTACTTACAATCTTGCTGCATGCTACGCAAAATACTTTTTCTCCATCCATACGCAATTCTGAATAAGGTGCAATCCATCCAGGCACAGTTGCTATTTTCGGCATTTTTGCTATTATAATTAACTAGCTGACCCGGCGGATTCGTTTACTGTTCTCATAACTCTCTCACATATTGATGGAACTTTGATTATCGACGTAGATTAGAGGAGCTGTAGAGTCATATTTGAAATCCTGTAAAATGCGTTGAAAAAATGTGACATCCATTGCTGCGGTTAAATGGGAAACACATGTCTGTTTTCTTGAATACCACGAGATAGGATTTCGACCATGATAGACTACACAGCCACTTGTACTTTTTCTATCGATTGTGTCGCCTGCTCAATCTGCATCATGCAGTTAGACCTGTATATTTTGGTCTATACAGTGTAACACAAAAACCTTTCACCCCTTTCAAGTAACGTACTGCTCTTTTGGCTGCAATCCACAGTTGTTGAGTTGGTTTATCCAGGTATCTGCTCAGAATTGAAGTAGTACCTGCTATATCTGGTCTGCTTACTATAGTAACATACAGGATAAGTAAAAAGTCCCGGAACGGTCGATTATCTCCGTTGTTTATGAAGCAATATTTTAAATAATTGGTATCCTTGTATAACAAATATTAATGCATTTAATAATCATAATATCTTCTCTTTTCGACTTCCGGCTTAGCCGGAAATGACCTTAACTTTTTTGTTTTTAAATACAACACCCTGTATATTTTATTGTTATCGGACGTAGAATAAAAAACTAAATAAGAAATGTTATAAATAAGGGTTTTGTTTTATTCGTTGCTTTATTTGAAAACATTGACATGTTAGTTGCTATGGCAAATTATTTATATATATAAATTATTCTTTAGTAACGTGTGTTTAATTTATCAAAACTGACTGCAAATATGGCTATGAATCTTAGTGAAGGAGAAATGATTGAGATTTTGATGATGCGTGGGTATGGTGATAGACAACGAACATATGATGAAGTTCGTATTTTATTTAATAACTAGCTGACCCGGCGAACGTCGTTCCGCCTTAGAATTAATAAATGTTGTCTGAAGTTATTACCTGAGTTTTATTAACTTGTTTATATTACGATAAAATTAATTAAGTTGAATAAAAGTTCAATAAGGAGCAAACTCACGTGGAAGCAAAGCGTTTGCTTTATTGAATTTAAACCAAATGATTCGCGTATCGTTGTAGCACAACTTTCTGCTAAACTATTTGCTGTATGGGTTGCACTCGTGTCGATTATTTTCATTGAAGCACCTTGTGATATACTATATTTTGCGACTTTATCTATTGTCGGTGCGTTGAATTGTCGTTCGTATGTTCCAATGGGGCGTTTATTTGCTCTAATCACGACTTCATCACTTGGCATGCGATACAACGCAGTTTTGAACAACCGAATCAATGCATGACGTTAATGAAGTATTTGCTGCAAATCTTGCAGAGTTTCTTTTTCGTTGCGTTATTGATCGTTTGACAATTTAGGCTAAATATGAGGACACGACGCAATCGATTTTCGCAGAAAAAATTATAGCACCGTAAAGGTGATCTAAAGGGTGATAAATTATCTAAATAAAAGTTTAGCGAGAAATGCTCCCGGAGTCACAATTTTAGAAAAACGGTCTTACCTTGAAGTGTTTACGTTACATTCAGATGGAGTTTTCTTATGTATTTAATCACATAAATACAATTTGTAATACATTTATAATAACTTTCATCCTTTTTCTACAAATATACGTTCAAATATTAATATAATTTTCAGTAATTTACCAACATTTTCACTTTTTCTGAGATGTTAAAATGTATGACTTTCTAAATGGCATTTGACTGGTAGCAACTTAAATAGATGTATATTTATATAATTCTTCTTATTCTTCTTCGAAGCGGTCTATTATTGAAGTTAAACATTGGTTAAACGAATAATTGTCATATACGGAAAAATTGATTGATGCACGAACTTGCGCATTCTTACAATTTGTTTTTGTATTTGCTAGGCGTTGCTACAAGAAAACTTCAATGTGTAATTTGCATTAATTTACTTGGTATTTCACTGATTCACACCATATATTCATTGCATTACATATATTCTTGTTTCGTTTAGTTGCTTGCTTACTAATTACTGTGTTTCTTTGAACTATCAAATGTAATTAAAATTTAAAATGAATACAAAAATACGCTCTGGAAATATCTTACGATTAAAAGTGTAGTTTGACAAATTTTTATAATAGAAAATAAAAGTAGTTTTGTAAAAAGAATTTAAACGATTTTACTTTAAAATTTGTCCAAAAAATAATAGAGCAATATACAAATAAATACATACATCATCGACGACATCTAACAATTTCACTACTTCACACACTTCACTAACAATTTCACGGTCTTCTATTTCTACTTCAGCTGCTTTTATAACTTCCACGACAGCCGCAATTTCTTTGTAATTGGCCATTTCTTCTTTATTACCCTTCTTATAATACACAAACGATTTAAGCGAAAATTGTAATTCGATTGGTGTTTATCGCTCGAGGTAAGTCGGAGTTAAAATTGACCATGTCCACGTCCATCCTTAATTATCAAGACGACGAGTCCCCCTGTTCTTCGTCTCGTGGACATTCCCTGGGGCTCAATGGATTATACAATAACCCTGCTAAACGGAAAAATTCCACAGTCCGATCCAATTTTAACTCGGCACATCTTTTGTCAAACATGTACCGAGCCAAATTTCCCGGAATATGGAATTTTCTTCGTCCGCTAGAACCTATTGTATCTTTGGCAGCCCGCCACGAGGACTCGATTGCATTGGTATGAGCATCTGTATCAGGATCTTTAAAAGTCAAAGAATGATTCACCTTCCAATGCTCATACCCGTGCAATGAGAGGCAGTCATAGGCCTTCCAATAATCGCTGATGACCGTTGTTCCCAATTCAATCCAATCACGGATAATCGGAATCAACGTGTTAGCAGACCTGTAAATAAAAGAAAAATTGTTAAAACAATTATGGTTTCACATTCAAAATATATTAAAGTATTCAACGCGATCTAACATGGCCACGACCACCCCCTCCACGTCACCCGACCCAAAACCATCCCACATCATCTGGCCTAAACCATCCCACACCATCCGGCTGAAAACACCCGACCTAAACCCAGCCCACACCACCCGGTCCAAACCACCCCACACCACCCCACATCACCCGCCGCAAACCACCCCACACCATCCGGTCCCCACCACCCCTGTGCAATCTATGACGACTCGTGTATCTTTGTGCTCTGGAAGAAAGCATTGTGGCATTGTCCCTTGAACAATGTCTCTACTAGGTCAAAAAACTAAATTTTGAGTAGCACTACAGTTTTTCAAGAAATATTTGTGCAATCGCAGTTCTATGTACACAAAATAAAACATATTGCTCATTAAGTAAGTCCAGTTAATTTTAATTAGAAGAATCAAAAGTTTGTTCTCCTTAGATATCTTTGAATTTTCAGCTATATTGTCCATTCTTTTTAATAAAAACTGAAAATTGTTCATTCCAACACCAGCAAGATCTAATAATTGTTCACTATTTTTAATTGATGGTATTCCACGAAAATAATCACTGTTTTCCTTATTTGTAGTATTTGTTGCAACAGATACATCTTTTTGGGTGGAGTACCACACTTTTTATTTTTCACATTTAACAGAACAATATTCTTCTTCTGACATTTATTAATCACTATATCTGTTTGTATTTGTACATTACTGCAATGATCATTGTAAGTATATTTATTACAGGTAAATGTTTTTTCTTCTTCCCTCGAATCACCAGAGAAGTCAACTTGGCACTCCTTATCCATGGAACCACCAACTCGTACTACCAAACTGTATATCCATATTAATATTACTATCAGATGTACCATCATGATTTTCCAGATTGATTCTTTCATTTTCATAATAGTCTTGAGTTTTCTTTTCTCTTGGTTAACTTTGGTGAATCTCCTGTTTATGAAACTAGTATGTCTATAAATAAAAAGTAGTATTTCCATGAATTTATCAATTTAATTTATCATATTGTATAGTACTACTACCTGCTTAATGGTGAAATGTCATGAAACACAGTTGATTTCAGAGAAGTTATAGTAGGAGCATATTGTATTGTATTGTAATGAGGTGGGGTCTGGCCCAAAATGGCCCTTTGCACTGCGACCACGTTGATCTATTGTGCTTCCTCTTGTTTGTTTTATTTATTTATTTAATACGCTGAGGAACAGGATCAACTCCTTCAATGGGAGTGTAAATAGGTCCTCCTCACTCAGCGTATATGCATGTAGTAGTCTATATCTCCTGTGGCCTAGTGCCCCACAGTTAGTGATCAAGTGTTCCATTGACTCCTCCTCTTCACCGCAGAATCTGCAAGTGTCCGTGTTGGATAAGCCCATTTTATGAAGGTGCTTGTTACAGGTATAGTGGCCTATGAGTGCCCCTGTCAGTGTTTTTAAGCTTCCCCTGTCGTTTTAGGGCGAGGTACGCCCTCCTAGCGTCGACGGTCAGAAACTTTTGGAATGTTCCAGCCCGCTGGTCTCATTCCAGTGTTTCATTGTAATGGACGCTGTCCATTTCTTTATCTCACCTTTAAGGAGACCTTTGTTAAACCCAAAACGTGGGGTAGGTAAAGTTTCTCTCAGCCCCTTTTTTGCGCAGATGTCTGCCATCTCATTTCCCCCGTATCCCTCATGTCCTGGCACCCAGACCAGGGTGATCTGGTTCTGAGTGGCCAGGCCATTAAGCATGTTGCGGCATTCCAATAATAATTTGGACGTAATTGTACAACTGCTCAGGGCCTTAAGAACTGATTGACTATCCGAGAATATTTTGATTCGTATTCCCCTGTGTCCACCTGTGACCACTTTTGCGATCCATCCCGTAACCATCTCGGGTTTGCGCACCACTCATCCCTTGTCGGGAAAACGACCCCGTACTTCCTATCGAAGCAAAGCATGGGATCTGTGAACTTTAAATCAGCTTATGTATTGATTTCGTTCGTTTTATTAATATAAACGTTACAAGTGCATTAATGATTACATAACTCTTTTTTTTTGACGTTATTTCTAACTACTGTCATAATAATTACGGTCGCCTACTTTTCTACATCCTCCCCGGCCGAAATGATTTAAGCTCTAGAGGGTAGAGCAATTGAATTGGCCTCTTTAGATGTACTCCTTTGCTCGTTTGAACTTCGCACGCACGTATTTTTCCATCTCGCCCAGGAAAAACGTTTATTATCCGCACGAGCTTCCAGAGAAGTCGAGGCATTGCCTGATCGTGCAGTAAAGCCACGTCACCTTTTGTGAAGTTTCCTACCTTTGTTCCAACTGTATGATGGTACGATCGTAATTGTTGTAAATAATCTAAACTCCATCGATTCCAAAATTTTGTCGACAGCTTTTCTCTGGTCTTCCACTTTTTCAAAACTTCTTGCCTAGTCAATTCTGGTTCTCTCATATCAATCGTAAGTCCTGAGTGTGCGGGACCAATCAAGAAGTGCGATGGAGACAAAATGAGTAGATTATCTGCATCATTATCAATGTAGGTAAGCGGGCGAGCATTAACGCATGCTTCAACTTCGGTCAAGATTGTTTGAAGTTCATCGAAATTAACGCTCGTCTTTCCAAGAGTAATTTTAAGGGTATCCTTGACAATTTTAACCATGCGTTCCCAAAAGCCACCCCACCAAGCGGCACGTTCAACCATAAATTTCTATGCAAATCGTTGTTTTATGGAAATTTCTTGCACTGGACTGCTTCGTAATAGGGCAAATAATGTCTCCAATTCCTGAGATGTTCTTGGAATGTTTTGGCATTATCAGAGTAAATCACTTCAGGTAGTCCCCTACGTGCAATGAACCTTCGTAATGCTCGAATACAGCTCTCCGTTGTTAGGTCTGGAACCAACTCCAGATGTACTGCTCTAATTACTGCACACGTTAACAGCATTATATATACCTTTTCTTTCCCATTGCCCGTGACGACATACAAAGGACCAGCAAAATCCACACCAGTTATCTTGAAAGGATTAGCTGTTTGCAGTCGGTTCGCTGGTACTGGTGCAAAGGGTTGATTTCCTGGCTTACTCTTAAGTTTTCGACATCTCAGGCATCCTCCAAGAACAGTTTTGATTCGTTGACGGGCGTGGAGAATCCAGTGCTTTTTCTGATAGCCGCTAGCGTTGCGTTGATACCTCCATGCAGTATCTTTTCATGTTCGCTGAATATTATCCTATCAGTGAGTGTCGTTTTCTTAGGCAATATTATGGGGTGTCTGGTTTGATACGATAAGTCGGCTTCAGTGAGTCTTCCACCTAGTCGTAGAATACCATCCTCATCCAAAAATGGGTTTAGTGATATTATCGCTGATTTTGAACTTATCGGGTTATATATGATAGCGCTGTTATTTCTTCTGAAAATTTCGTTTCTTGAATAAACCTTATCCAAAACATCTCTGCTTGGTATAATTCGTACACGTTTAGCTCGTTCGTTGTTTTGTCGTTAGGTCGTCGTGCGTTATGTATAAATCTTCTTATATAGGCGGTTATACGGTACACTCTTTCAATGCTCGAAAAACGATCTAAGCACAGCAATGGCTCCCGTTTTTGTTTTGTGTCTGAGGTGACGAGAAGTGTTCTGGAAATTAATTTGTCCTCATGTGTCATCAAATTTTCTTCATCTTGTGGCCATCTGTCTGGTGGTTCCTTCAGCCATGATGGTCCTTCAAACCAAAAGGTTATTTCTGTGAGCTTCTTTATGGTAATTCCCCTCGTAACTAGATCCGCTGGATTATCCTTTCCTGGGCAGTATCTCCAGTTCTCTGGGTTGAAATGTCGAATTTCGTCCACTCGATTTTGTACATATGGCTTCCATTTAGTGGATCGTCCTCTTATCCAACTTAACGCAATTTTGGAGTCTGACCACAGTACTGTTCGTTTTATACTTAAGGAGCTGTTTTGCCTTATATAATGGTATAGTCTGGCAGCGCATAAGGCTGCAGTTAGTTCTAGTCTTGGAAGCGTAAGCTCACTTTTACCGTTTTGTGAGATCGGAGATACTCTATTTTTGCTATTAAAAATCTGCTTGTATCTCTATGTTTAACATATGCGACTGCACCATAAGCATGTGGACTTGCGTCTGCAAAGATAAGTAATTGGACTTTTTCTTCTCGGCTTGCTACTAAGCTCCTTGGCACTCTTATTTCGTCTGCTTCTGCAAGTTTCTTGCACCATTTGTTCCATTCTACTTGCAAATCCATTGATATTATTTGATCCCATTCAAACTTCTCTTTCCAAATACGTTGTAGAAGTATCTTTGCGCTTATGGTGTATGGGGCTAAAATACCGATGGGATCAAATATCCTTGCTATTTTTTGAAGAACATTGCGTTTCGTCGGTATTTTCTCGCTTTCATTTAGAATTGATTTCATATCGACAGATATTTCATCTGAATATGTGTGCCATACAATTCCTAACACCTTCCTTCGATTTAGGGGAAAAACTGTTTTTTCATCATGTCGAAAGTGTTTCATTAGATTAACATCGTTAGTGCACCATTTCCGTATGTTCATATTCGCTGATTTCAGTATTTTTCTGGATTCATGGTAGAGCTGCAGAGCATTCCCAAATGAATCTTCAGCAATAACTAAGTCATCAACGTAAAATGCGTTGGACAATTTTTTGGCTGTCTTCTTTAGCTCATCTGTTTGTTCCGATAAATGCTTCTTCAGGATCACTGCTAATATGAATGGACTGGTGGTCACTCCAAATGTAACTCGCTTCATTCTGTATTCACAAAGCTGCGGCAAGTTCGTTGTTGATAGGATGTTGTCTTCTATTGGCTCTTCATACCATAGAAATCGATGTGAATCTCTATCTTCTTCGCTCAGGGATATTTGTAGGAACGCCTTTTCAATATCAGCCGTTACTCCAATAGAACCAACTCTGAAGTTCATCAAAACACGCACCAAGTCTGGTACTAAATTGTCTCCACTCATTAGCACATCGTTTAATGAAGGGAACCCTGGCGTATGGGCAGAGGCATCGAACACTACCCTCACTTTTGTAGTCTCTTTATGGTCTCGATACACTGGATGATGCGGTAAATAATAGGTTTTGTCGGAATTCTTCTCGACCGGTACTACTTCCGCACAATCATTCCTTAGATATTCGCGTATTGTTTTATCGTATTCGTTCAGTTTTCCTTTGTTGATTAATTTAGACGTTAATGTTTTTACACGCGAAACTGCACTTTGATAGTTCGAGTCCAATTTGTCCACTTTCCATGGTAAAGATACCTCGTATCGTCCCTGCTTTAACTTTATGCTATTTTCTATAAAACTTTCCGGAAAATTATCTACACTCTTTTCGTTAGCGACTATTCCGATTGTTTCTAAGTCCCAAAACCGTTGTAAATGATTGTCTTCGCACGTTATTTGGGCGGTTAACGTAGTCGTCACTAAAAAGTCATAAGTTTCACTCGCGGCACCCGAACCGTGTAATGTCCACCCGAGTTTGGTGTTTACTGCTGTCAACTCTTCGGTAATTCTCTGGATTTCACCTGTTACCAACTTCCAATAATGATCAGCACCAATAAGTAATCCAATTCCATCAGGCGTGGATAGTTGAGTTATATTTTTGTCAGCTAATTGATGTTCTGCCGCGAAATTTTGAATTATTGAATCCTCTCGCGAAGGTGTTTTCAAAGATTCGAAACAAATTTCCGGTACTTCTACGGCACTGACTTCTATAATTTCATTATCGTATTGACTTTTCAAATTTAGTTTAACTCGGTTACATAGTTTGGCGGGTGTATTATTTTTACTTCCGAAAGGCATAATCGAAATTTTGTATGTTCCGATTATCGGTAATCCTATTCGTCTCGATAAGCTTTCCTTTATAAAAGTTAATTGGCTACCACCGTCATTTATTACACGAGCTAATATTTTGTCCCTTGCCCCGTTTCTTACTATTTTCGCGTACGCGGTTTGCAAGTAAATGTCATCGATACGACCGTTCGTAAATAAGTTCGTAGCGCTTTCTTTTTGTGTTGATGAACCAGCGTTAGAGATAATTTTGTTTTCAGTTGTACTTAATTTTTCCGTTCGTTGTACGTTATTTTCGGTTTTTGTTATTCGTGGTTCGCACATCGTTGTAGCATGTCTCCTTTTACATTTAGAACAAGAAATTTTTGTTTTGCAGAACTTCGAATTATGATTTCTCTTTAGACATCTGAAGCAACAATTGTTTTTTCTTAAAATGTCTTTCTTCTCGCTTATCGTTATTGAACTTCTACAGTCTTTAGCTTCGTGGGAATTTCTTTCGCAAAAGAAACAGTAATTCCTTGCATTAGTGAATAAACCGGCCGCGGTGCACGTATATGTCTGTTGCTTACGAGTTTCACAAATACGTTTGTCTCTGTAATCGCTTTCTTCCTTGATCTGAGCTAGTTCCACGGAATCAAGTTCTATTTTTAGGAAATGCAATAGATCTTGTATTTCTTTATCATAATCAATATTATTATTTTGAGTAGAACCGTTCACAGAAATATTTTCGTTAAATGAGTTGCATCCTCTTATTTTCTCTTTATTATACGCGACTCTTAAATTGTATGGTAACGCATTAAATATAATAGATTTTACCATTAAACCATACTGATTAGCCGTTACTCCCAACGAAATTAAAGATCGTGTTATTGTAGACGCTTTTGTAAACAGATTTCTTAACAAATTAGTGTCTTTTTCGTGTTTTATGGGGTTTATTGCAATTAATTGCTGTATGTAATTGTTTATAATGCTATCAGTGTTCGCGTATTCGTTTTTTAAAAGGTTAATGGCGTCGTTATATGATACTTCGCTTTGTGTTAAACCGGCAATTGTTGTTGCGGCGCGTCAGATTATCACAGATTTTAAATAGGTATATTTTGTCGATTCATCTAGGTTATCGTTTTTATGAATTGCGACACTATATTGTTCCCAAAAGGCTGGCCACAATGCTTTGTCACCGTTGAATTTGATTAACTCTATTTTAGGTAACCTTACCGTTCGTTCTATGTGTGTATTTTGTCGATTACCCGCGTTAATTTCTAACATCAGCTCCTGGCTGCTTCTTGGTACGTTATCAGCTGTGTTTGTCGATTCTCTAGCTTCAGACACCGCTCGTTGCTCCAATCTCGCTTTAGCTTCAACCGTAATTTGTTCATATTCAAATATTTTTTCGCATTCCGCTTCGACTTGAGTTTCCTCGAAAGTATCTGCTACTCTCCGATTCAATTCCGTTAATTTTAATTCTAGTGAACTGATCTTGGCAATTAACACTGGTATTTCCTTTATTTCAAGTTGATTCGTGTTTAACAGGTCACTCACGCTATTTACCAGTTTCGTTAGCTGCGACCGATACGTTTTTCGTAGGGCTAAATCCATTATGCTTCGTTTCTTTTACGTTACTGTACGTCGTTTTCTCTGCAAACCTCCCGGGTTTCGGCACCAAAATGTGAACTTTAAATCAGCTTATGTATTGATTTCGTTCGTTTTATTAATATAAACGTTACAAGTGCATTAATGATTACATAACTCTTTTTTTTGACGTTATTTCTAACTACTGTCATAATAATTACGGTCGCCTACTTTTCTACAGGATCCATGTGGTCGCTTGCTAGAGACACACAAAGTATGTCTTCGATTTCCTTCAGGATAGTGAGATGACCGGTAAGGTTCCCTGCCTTAAGTTTTCCTTTTCTATAGATGGAGATTGCTTGCGTAGCTGCCTCCTCTTGCACGACCACATTTAGCGGTGTCAGGTTCAGAAGAACTTCCATGCCCGTCGTTGGGGTTGATTTCATAGCCCCTGTGATGCATAGGCACGCAAGTCTCTGCACCCTGGGTAGCCTCGATATGGCTGTTTTCTGTTTGGTTTTACCCCACCATACCAGAGCACCGTACAGTATTGTGGGTTTAACCATTTGGGTCCAGTAGGTCATTTTCGGGGTCAGACCCCAGGATCTACCTAGTAGTTGTCTAGCAGTCCAAAGGTTTTTTGTGGCCTTATTTATTACTGATTCGAGCTGCAGTTCCCAGGTAAGTTTTTATCCAGGATAATTCCCAGATATTTCACCTTATCACTGGGGACGACCTCGATGCCGTTTACTTTTAAGGTGGGGATATCTATCCCTCTTTTCCTAGTGAATGGTACCATGGTTGTCTTCTCTGGGTTAATTGATAACCCCTCCAGCCTGCACCATTCCCATGTTGTGTTCAGGGCATTTTGCATCCGTTCGGCAATCGTCCCTATATAGTTACCTCTAATTATTACACAGATGTCATCCGCATAGCCAATGGTTCGGTGTCCCTTCCGGTTAAGGACCCCAATCAGGTCATCAGCTAAAACCGACCATAGAAGGGGAGATAGTACCCCACCCTGTGGGCATCCCTTAACCGCAGTGACACTCATGTCCGTAGATCCGAGTGAGGCTCTAATCAGCCTTTGGTTCAGCATGCAGCTGACCCATTTTACTATCGCTGCATCAGCTCCTCTATTAGAGAGCGCAGTTTCCATTGCAAGGAAGTTCGCATTATCGAAGGCGCCCTCAATGTCCATAAATGCACATAGAGGTATCTCCTTGGAGTTCAAGGCCTTTTCGATATCTAGAACCAATTTATGTAATGCCGTAGTAGTTGATTTGCCCTTCTGATAGGCAAATTGAAGTCCATGCAATGGACTCAGAGAGAGTACCTCCACCCTAAGGTATTGGTCTAGTAACTTTTCAATTGTCTTCAACATAAAAGAGGATAGACTAATTGGTCTGTAGGACTTGGGAGATTCCGGGGTTTATTCCCTCCATTGGGTATGAAAATAACTCTTACTTCTCTCCAAATCCTTGGGACATTAGTAGGAGCATAACTAGGACTTGCTTCTTCGTTGGACTTTGCTTTCCATAGAAATGATCGTAACATATGACAGACTATACTTTCGGTTTCCATGTTGATCCACTTACATAAAATCATATTAATAGTTAATAATCACATCATTCAAAATGAGGTACTTTACTTTCATCGCAAACTGAATCCATTTATCTCGTTGTTGCTGTTTATATTTCGTAACAGGACATGTATAGAACTTGCATTTACTATTTTTATTATTATTTTTACAAATTTTTAAACAACATTGACAGCTCATCGTATATCACTCGTATATACAATTATTCTACTTGATAGCAGATACAATAAAGCTTATGCAACTTATGGCCACTACTGGCGCTTCGATCTTTTTTTGTATCCTCCAACGACTTGCACTGAGCGATCGTTTAACTAACGTTTAACTTGAATAGTAGACCGCTTCAAAGAAGAATAAGAAGAATTATATAAATATACATCTATTTACGTTGGTACTGGTTGCTACCAGTCAAATGTCATTTAGAAAGTCATACATTTTAACATCTCAGAAAAAGTGAAAATGTTGGTAAATTACTGAAAATTATATTAATATTTGAACGTATATTTGTAGAAAAAGGATGAAAGTTATTATAAATGTATTACAAATTGTATTTATGTGATTAAATACATAAGAAAACTCCATCTGAATGTAACGTAAACACTTCAAGGTAAGACCGTTTTTCTAAAATTGTGACTCCGGGAGCATTTCTCGCGAAACTTTTATTTAGATAATTTATCACCCTTTAGATCACCTTTACGGTGCTATAATTTTTCTGCGAAAATCGATTGCGTCGTGTCCTCATATTTAGCCCTTTCATCATCAGGTTTCATTTCTGTTTGACTAAATACAAACTCGAAGTATTTTATTTCTGTCTTAAAGTATTGTAATTCTTCTGGATTGAATTTAATATTATGTAGTTGAGCCCTGTTTATCACTTAACTAATAGTTTTAGTTCCATTTCATTATGAGCTGAACACAAAATATTATCAAAGTACACTGACACCTTTAGCTTTTAAAAAATTTCCGGTATGGAGGACAGTCCAAATGGTGCACGTTTAAATATAAAACACCCGAAGGGTGTACTGAATATGCACAACTTACTTGAT
The DNA here is from genome assembly GCA_038088585.1 of Chrysina gloriosa. Lineage (NCBI taxonomy): Eukaryota > Metazoa > Arthropoda > Insecta > Coleoptera > Scarabaeidae > Chrysina > Chrysina gloriosa. The sequence continues at coordinate 32,819,505 of CM076089.1, forward strand.
TCTTCATCAAGTTTAATTTGATGAAATCCATTCTTCAAGTGAAATACACTAAAAATATTTTTATTCCTTAACAATATTCATATTAAGTTCTGCAGCGTCAATGTAAACACATAGAGAGCCATCCGCTTTTTCCACATTTACTATATTACTTACCCATTCAGCAGGCTCACTTACTGGCGTTATTATTTCTTTATCACTTAACATTTTCAGTGTTTCTTGTAATTTATCTTTACTTTTTAATGGAACTCTCCTCGGGGGAACTGATCTAGGAACTGCATCAGTTTTTAATTTTATTGTACATGTGTCAGGAAAACAACCTATACCTTCAAATATATCACTGTTTATCTTAATAAATTCACTTTTGCTTAATTTTGACATATTCTCTACTTTACCTATTGTTTTGATACAATCGAAATCACACTAATTGCTAAGCCTACTCGAGGAACTTCACTTTGACAATTTAGAACGATTTAACGTTGAGACTGATTGGTACAATCTTAATGCCTCGGTCCCGAGTAAATTTTTCAAACGGGCTACTTGCATTTCCACTTTTCTTGCTTCCATCTCCGTTGCAGTTAAATAAATTAATATTTCGGTATTGAAATATTTAGAATTACTAGCTAAATTGCCTGTGCGGTTCAACTGTTCAAGTTTATTGAATTGGATTCTTTCTCGATTCTTGGTGCTCGCCACGTGGTAACCTAACCTCCAATGCACGCTTACACAGTATACTGTAATTATCTAATTCCTTGACGATTTGTAAAACTTTTACTATGACTGCGCCATGTTTTGTTGTCGTGTGTGTTAATTAAATAAACTACAAATACATTAGTAAAAGTATAATATATTATAAGTACAACTAGTTGGACCATCTCAAACTGGCGAACGGAAAATATGCGAACTGATGCCAACGAACTAACGCTTCCTTCTCTTACCGCACGCTTCGCTACCCCTAATATTATACTGGTACAGTCCGAGTAAATTTGTTTATGTTTTGATTTTCCATTAGTGTTATTTTATTTCTTTTATCAGTCGCGTTCCTTTCTTATCATTAAAGGCCGGATAATATGCAGTTAGCATAAATTTTCATATTTGCATAATATATGCATTTTCTATATTATTTGCATATTTTGTAGTAATTCAGCATATTTGAAGTATCCGAGTTTTATTTGTTTATTGGATGTAATTTATTATAGGATAGGCATTACTAAAAATATGTCGTGGTTGTAACAATCAAAGAGCTAAACAGCCCTCTTTAAATTAAAAATAGCATTCTATGAAGCCTCTTCTCGATACTTTTCCGATAAGCCCTTCCAAAAATTTATTAATGCTGTTCCCATACATCTAGACCGGGACAGAATTCAAGAAAAGCTAATTCCCTGAAACTTCTAAATAAATACAAAAATACATTTTACCAGAAAATTAGGAGCACAGGTGTTTCTTTGTTATTCGCAGAAATTTATTCCCATATTCGAAAGCAATCTTATTTATTTTAAACGTCATTTTACGTTGGTTTTTCGAAGTGTAAATTTGTGGGTTGTTATTAATTATAATAGCAAAAATGCGGAAAATAGCGACTGTGCCTGGATGGATTACACCTTATTCAGAATTGCGTATGGATGGAGAAAAAGTATTTTGCGTAGCATGCAGCAAGATTGTAAGTAAAATTTAAGTTTATTTCCTCTTATTAATCTATAGTTTTTAAACGATGTTTAACAAAATCACCAATACAACGCTTCGACAAATTATTTTATTTTAAAATTTTATTTTAAAATGAGTAAAATGAGATGTATTGCATGCGTATTTTTTGCATATCGTCAGCACAATACGGAATATCTGATATTCAATATTCCGCTGATGATTTTTAAATAAAAATCATTTTAAAATAAAATAATTTGTCGAAGCGTTGTGTTGGTTATTTTATTAAATGTCGTTTATTCCGATTGCTTCGCAAACCTTTTACACATTAGTTTTTAATACTCCTTTATTTTTCACTAACACTTATTTTATAAGAAAACAACTAATGATGTGATATTTTTATGCAGGTTACAAGTGAGAGAAAGTTTCAAATCGGCCAGCATATTAAAACTCCATCTCATGCTGCAAAACTATCAAAGGTGAAATTGGCGAAGAAGGGTCAGCAAACATTACCGCAATGTTTGTCATCAACCTCCAAAAAATCGGAACAAGAACAATTGAATGAAGATTTGTGCCTAATGTTTGTGTCGGCAGATATTCCACCACATAAAATAAACAATTTAAATGTCAAGTTATTTTTGCAAAAGTACACCAGCAAATATAATATTCCCGACGAGAGCACCTTAAGAAAAATTATATTCACCGTATCTATGCAGAAACATTGAGTAGTATTAAGAAGGCTGTGTCAAACAATTACCTTTACATATGCGCAGATGAAACTACTGATAGTGTTGGCCGATACATAGTTCATTTAATGTTAGGTATCCTTAACGTATCGGTTCCAGCAAAATCTTATTTAATTTAATCCCAACAGTTGGAAAAGGCAAATAATTTGACAATAACAAGGTTTATACAGGAAGAACTGGCAACCTTTTTCTTACCGGAATCGATTCCAACAGAAAAAATTCTATTGTTTTTAACGGATGCCGCACCATACCTGGTGAAGGCAGCTTGCAACTTGAAAATCTTTTACCCAAATTTAATTCACACAACTTGCTTGGCGCACGGACTAAATCGTGTTGCAGAAGAAGTAAGAAACCATTTTCACTTGGTAAATACTACTAAAGACTAATTAGTAGTGTTAAGAAAGTGTTTTTAAAGGCTCCATTAAGAGTTCAGTTTTACAAACAACATCTACCCGGTATTCCGCTTCCTCCTCAACCAGTAATCACACGATGGGGAACGTGGTTGGAAGTTGCTATTTTTCATGCAAATCATTATGAAGAAATAAAGACAATTTTTATGGATCTTGATAGCGATACACAATCTGTGCTAGACGCCCAAAAGGTGTATTCGAGTAAAGAAATAGCTCAACAGTTGGCGTTTATTAAAGCCAACTGCAGTTTTATTTCCACTTCTATATTGCAATTGGAAAAACAATTTATGTCGCTAATTGAGAGCGTTGAAATAATAAACAAATTTGAATTGCCTTTTGTTGTATTCATTATATTCTTTTCTGTTTAAGAGAAAATTGCCTTATCGTATATGCTCTGCACGTGAATGCGAAGATAAAAGTTCATCCCGGCATTCATTTCCAGATTCAGTAAAAAGTACAAATCTATTTAAACTGTGGATTAAAGCCTGTGACAATAAAGTATTATCAGAAATGTCAAATCCAGGAAGATATGTCATATACATTTTAAACAAGATGATATATCTTCGAACATGTACTTGAAGAGAGGTTCCATTCCTAATTTAAACCTACATATACTGGAAATTTTGTTTTTATCTATCACTTATAAAAGCGCAGTCAATTACCTCTTTATATTCTGGAAAAGTGACCAATTTTTATGGACAACAACAATTTCACGAACATATGGTAAACTATTAATTATAATTTTATATTTCTATACGAATGCTTTTAAAATATTTTAGTTTAATATAAGTGCGACAAATTGTTGAAAGTACTGAAGATTTATATTTAAAATTTGCCGCGTTTAAAATTAATACATGAAAGTCTCGTTAGATGACGCTTTACTTGCTAACAAAACGAAGACAATAGCTACCTATCTATCCTAAGGTTAAGTTATCTATTTACGTTAGTTAATATAAAAGATGTCACACAAAGCCTTCTAAGAAACAGAAGAGAACTCTTCACAATGTCACCGCATCATCTCAACCTGTAAGAAGGTGTGTAAAGGAGGCTGCATTAAGTAGTAGAAGGCAGGAAGAAACCCATTAATCACCAGAGAGGTTTTATTCTTTGATGAGACAAAGGTTAGTTTAAAATCTCCTGATGGATCTGAGCGCGTATGGCAAAGAGAACGATTTGTAAGTTGCAACATTTCTCCAAGAATCTCTTTTCTGGCTCTATAATGTTTTGAAGAGGAATTTGTTTCAACACCTGTACAGAGTTGGTTCCTAGACAACAAGGACAATGAATGTGGTTTATTACTTAGAAAACATCGGTTGGGCATGTAATTCCAATTATAGGGCCTAATGATCTATTCATGCAAGATAATGCTTGTCTTTACGTGACTAGAGAAGATGTTGATTACTTAAATGATGTTAATATTCTGGTTTTTGAGTAGTCACCTAATATTCCAGACATTAATCCAATTGAGCACATATGAGATTTTCTTAGAAAAAGGTCTGCAACGGTACGTTTTCCCCTATCACTCACAATCAACTAGTAGAAGCCGTAATTGAAGATAGGAGAATATTTCTCAAGAAATTCGTAATTTAATCTCTAGCATGCCAAGATGTATGAGTGCAGTAAGTAGGAGTAGAGAAAGACATACTCAATACTGAGGTTGCATTGGAGCTATTAATTTGGTTTTTTAAGGTTAATTTAATTTGATTTCCGTTTCCCTGTTTCACGAGTCTTCGCTATAAAAACAAATTTTTAAGAAAAAAATTAGTCAAGATTAGACTATGTACGCTAGTTTGTTTTTAGAATAGCTAATTTCACAATAAATTTGTGATTGAATATGCTTAATTTAAGTATAATTTATGTAATTATTTCAATTAAATAAACTGATGCGTTAATTTTGTCCAGTAGTTTATGTATATACCAAACCAACAGATTAATGAATTGTACAGCAGTTATATGTTACGTTGCAGTATACATATATCAATAAAAATAAGATAAACAGACACAATATAACCATTAGCGTACAGGAAAAATAATGTCCATTATATGTATACAACGTGTCCCAGATAACATTTCCAACATTGGGATCTCGCTTATTGTAAAAGATACAAATTTGGTTAAATTAGACAAATTGGTCCTAAGCACTAAGGAAATTATACAATATTCTTCAATTTTCAAATTTCCATCTATTTTAGGATTTATGGTGAAAAAACGAAGAATGTCAAATTTCTTTTCCTTGCAATAACTTTCTTGTTCTAGTAGATACATAATTTCTTTTCAAACTTTCCGAAGATACTTCTTATGTAGAATTTAAATATCCACTTGGATTTTTTGCACTTATCGTTTTTAGTTTTGATCCCTAATTTAATTTTTTCGTATGGAACATCAAGTAGGCTTTGAAATAATTGAACGTGTTTTTTCATCCTCTTTATAATGATATATCACATGTACTATCTATTTTTAAAAATATTAAAGAAAATGGAAAAAATTTATTTTATTAAACAGTCTAACGAAAAGTAGGCGTGGTACACAAGGGGACAACAAATAATAGAAAACAAAGATAGTCAAACAGGTAATAGTAACGGACATAATTATATAATTATAAAAGATGTTCAAACAATTGCCCATTCCAGGTTGGCCGTGGCTGATCGTCGGTTTGCTCCAAATAAGCCGGCTTGAGCTTGTCCGTAGAGAGTATTTTTGCGATCGTCGACTCGCTTCATGACTCGATGCGGACCGATGTAGGGTTGTTGGAACGGCTTTTTCACAGTGTCGATGCGACGAAAGACGTACTCGCACGTCAAGTCCTTAAAGTCGAACGGATGGTGCGTGGCATGCCTAATAGCCGGGGCAGGGCGAATGACTCTGAACAACCCACGGAAGGTTGTGATGAACTCGAGCGGGCTGCTGACGGGTGCTCTCTGGGCGTGATGAATTCGCCCGGAATCCGAAGAGATGTTCCGAATACCAATTTGGCCGGTGACGCCTGCAAATCCTCCTTGAGAGTTGTGCGGAGTCCCAGGACTGCTGGGGTTGCCTGAGGTCAAGGGGCCTCGCGAGAGCACTTTAAAGCAGCCTTGAGCGTTCGGTGAAGTAGCTCGACCATACCATTGGCCTGAGGGTGGTATGGCATGGTGTGAACGTGATGAGCCTCAACGAGGCGGGCAAGATGAGGAGGAGGTCGGGCTCGAACGGTTTGCCTTGGTCTGCTGTGATTTCGAGCAGAGCGCCGAAGATGGAAATCCAGTGTTAGCATAGGGCTCGAGCTACAGAGGGAGCTGTTATGTGACGAAGCAATACGGCCTCTGGCCACCGTGTGTAACGGTCGACGATGGTGAGGCAGTGCTGGTAATCCTCGCAGAAGGGAAACTTGATGAGGTCGATGTGGATGTGGTCGAAGCGCCCATCTGGTGTTGTGAAGTTGCCGTGCTTGTCACTATTGTGGCGATGTACCTTTGATGTATTACCGAATGGTGTCTTTGCGTAGACTCGGCCAATAGTACTTGAACGCTTGGCTGTGGCTTCACCGCTCGGATGTGACAGCTGGTGCACCGTATCGATGGCTTGACGACGAAGCGACAGAAGCAAGTAGTACTTGATATCTTTGTTGAACTCGACGTATGGCCGTATGACCATCGATCTCTAGCTCATGCAGCTTTAGGCGGGAACTGACCAAAAGGTAAGGCAGCTGGTCTTCAGTGGCTTGGGTCTCGCTGATGATTTGAGAGAAGAGAGCAGCTGCTGCGTGGACGACTTCCACGCGTGAGAGAGCGTCGGCCACGACGTTCTCCTCGGGTCGGATGTACTGCAGCCGCGTGTCGAACTGGTTAATGAGGTCGAGTTGCCTACCCTGACGAGGAGATGTCTTATCAGGGCGCTTGTCCAATTCGAAAGTGAGTGGATGGTGACCCGTGTAGGTGATAAAATGTCCACCCTCTAGGATGCGCTTCGGACAGTTTCCTGGAGAAGAAACCCAGTGGAACCCACGAACCATCGGGTGGTTGCTGGTTGCAGTGCGGCGCTTATGGCGGTGTCGGAGGCGTTCGTGCGTATCCCCAGCGGTTGCGTTGTTGACAGGTAAGCAAAAAGGGGCTGCCAAGGCGGTGGATTGTTTGCAGCGGTCGAAGGGAGCTTGGGTGTCGTCTGTCCAAGTCAACTATGACTTTTTCGTAGTACAACCTTTTAAAATTTTCGAAAGTGACGCCTGGAGGTCGGAGGGGTGCGGTATGCAATGTCGGTAGTAGTTACGCATACCGAGGAAGCGTCTCAGCTGCGACGAGTTCATTGGCCTTATGAACTTAACGATGGCTTGGGTGCTGGGCGCTGGGGGCGAGAACCCTTCTTGCTGAAATTGTAGCCCGCAAAGAATACCTCTGGCAGGCCGACTTGGCACTTGTCCGAATTCAGTTTGGCAGCCTGAAGCAGCTCGAGAAGTTGCTGCAGATGATCTTGGTGCTGCTCGTGGTTGTCGGAGATCACGAGAATGTCATTTTGGTCCACCCGGACCGAAGGGCAGCTTTCTGAGCAGGTGGTTAACTGTTCGTTGCATGGTCTGGGCTGCATTACGAAGTCCAAGTGACACACTGATGAACTCGGACAGACCGAATCGCGTGGTGACTGCCCGTCTTGCAGATGTCCTTCGGAGCAACCGAATTTTGATAAGAAACGTTTTGGCGAGCAAAGACCGAGTACACCGAACCCTGGGCGTCCTGCAGGAGATCCTCGATAATGGACAGCGGATATCTGTCAGGGCGAGTGCATGCGTTACTGGCGGTAGTCGCCGATGGTTCTCCACTTGCCACTTTCTTTAGGCACCATGTGCGGAAGGCTGGCCCGTTGGTTCAAGGAAAGCCGGATGACTCGACGCTCTAACAAGAGGTCGAACTCTTGTTTTGCAGCAGCGAGGTGTTCATCTGCGAGCCGGCGAAGTTGAGCGAAGACTGGCTGGCCGGTGATGACGATGTGGTGGTAAACGGGTAGATCGGCGATACTGGCCATTTGAAAAGGCTGCACATTCTTCAAAAGATAAAGTTTGTGGTGTACAATCTAAATTTAACTTTTATTGTAAGTGGAATATGGAGAATCCCAAAAGGCTTACTAATTGTGCTCAGCTTGGATGCAATGATTTTCGTATGAGTAGAAGAAAATTTCCGAATTTCGTGTGCTTCGCCTTTAGTGAAAGAGTGCGCGTTCTCCCTTGGGTATTATCTCTGATCAGTGAGCAGCTTGTGTAGCTGAGCGTCGGGGAGTCGGCCGGTGATGGCTGCCTTGACCGCCCAGTACTTGTCTGGTTCAGGCGGCCACTTGATGATGTCAGTGACCTCGGCGATGGTGTCTGTGTCCAGTGACGACACCGTGAGGTTGTATTTGGTCGCGTCTGCAGTCACACGGTGTACTTTAAATTGGCTTTCCACCTGCAGAAGCCACAGTACCTTTCTGAGACGTCAGAAAGGCGGAAGTCTACACTGGTTGACAGAGTTGATATCGAAGCCTGACATTAACAAACGTGGATCGAACTGCAATGGAGGGAGCTGCCGGTTGGCTGGTTCTCGATCGGTTCGCGTCGAGCGGACGTATCCCGTTAGTTGGAAGTGTTTGCTGGCCTGCGGGTGTGCTATGTTGTCGCGGAAGAATCTCGCGGCGTTCTGCCTCTTGTAAAACGAGTTGGCGTGCTCTGTCGCTGTCGTGGTCGCGCAACATGGTGAAAACAGCTGATTGTTGTTGTTTCTTTTTTGAAGATCGGAGAAACAGCTTGCTGCAGTCGATAAGGAAGCAACGGCTATTATCGACCGAGTGCGAGCTAAAATCAACTAGCTCCGGCTGTGACGTAATACCGAGAAATGGCCGCGATTTTGTGCGTCCACGTGACGAGATACGTTTGCTTAGCACCCCACGAAAAAACACTGCACTGCACTTTTGCTTGTTTATAAACATCACCATACGCATACAGAATTGACCACAAGAGTTTCTACTTTATCGCTTCTATCTATTTTGTGGCGCAAGCAAACAACTCGCATGGCACAAAGAGCTGCTTGCGTCGAGAGCTTTGCGCGCGGGGCGAGACTGAGAGAGACGCCACATATAGTCTGTTTTTAATTCGGAGAAGTAAACTGGAAAGACTACTTATTGTTAGACTAAATAATTTTTGGGACTAGGTTTTTGGAGGGGCATATGACAGTTTTGTTATAGTAACATAATAAGGAATAATCTAAAAACAAACAACTTGGAAAAGAATTTCTCTACTGTTACAAAAATATAGCGATCAATAACGTTTACAATTCCCCGATGTGATTCTGTCTGTGAACAGCCAATCACAACGTTACTCTTTTGCGGTCAAATTTTAAATCGTTTCTCCAAACTAAAAGACAGATAGTGGGTCCAATATAGCAGAAATTATGATTGAGAATGCTTACTATAAATTAAAGAAGCAAATATTTTCGCATAGAATCTTTGAGAACGAGCAAACTGAATCCTTTGATGTGGTGGAAATCACCTGGTTGAACTAGTTTTAAGCAATATGGCAACAGAAATACTACATTGCCCACACAACGTGCACGATAGGAACAAGTTTCTCGATATTTGGTAATATACAAAAAGAAAAAGGAAACAAGAGGGATGCTAAAAATATGTTAGTTTAAATTTAAAACTAAAAGAACTTCCAAACTATGTTTTGAAGAGTTGAAGGGGAGTTCTGCTTGTAGTGATATAGAACAAATAGTATTGATCTTGAAAGTGCTATTATTCTTTTTCAGTAGGTTATGCTTTTATTCTTGTCTTTTTATTGTTTTCGTTTCATAAAATTTATAAGTAACAATATTTTATTCTGTACGATATTTCGTTATAGTGGTTCATTTTCATTACAGCTACAAAAGAGGACGGTCAATTACAATGATAATTTCCTTAAAAAACCGTAAATTACGCGGAAATAAATCTTGATGAAACATAAGTAATTTACTGCAATGATTAATCAAATTATAAATTACGCTAATTTTACATCGTTGAACCCTCCCTTACTGTGCCAAATTAGGGAAAATTACATGAACGCATTTATTGTTCTAAAGCATATGTAATTGGAAATTGAATTAAGCTGTTATAATATTTTGTAATATGTAATCCTTTTATTGTAGTAATGGACAGTGGCTTTTATTTCAATCAATTCGAAAAGTTGCAATTTTCGGCGCGACAGGCCTACCACTCCTAATTAGAGAAATAACTAAATAAGCTGCGCGACAGTCATGCGCAAGTTTCGCCGATATAGAACGCCATTGTTGGACAATTGACTATTCTATAAGAAATATTGTATGTGCGACGTATTGTTGTAGAAAGAAAGTGCAAGTGTAATTTATAAAGACGTGAAGTGTTTCAGTGCAACAGTGCAAAGTACAAAGTGACTTTGTAGTGTGAAAAAAACAAGCGAAAATATAGTCAATGTCAGCAGGCGTGTCAGACCAGGTAAAATCTACATTTCATTTTTTGACAGTTTACTGTTAAAATTATGTTCAAAATACAAGTAAATTTCGTGTAGCCTCTAATTTCATAACCTAATTTATTTTATTCCATGTGCTGATTATGACACAGCGGATGAAAGGACAGGGAAATCAAGGTTTGTGTTGTCACTTGCTTTTTAATTGAATAATTCGTTTATATCCATTTCCAAACGCAAAAATTCTATCTAATAGCATTTATTTCATTCAGTCCCGTTCCGAAATAACCCTCCCACGAACCAACGTCGATCAATCTGTTTATACTTTGCACTATTTACTCTAGTGTCCAATGGCCCTAAAGAGCAGTTAGGCGCAGGAGAAGGAGCAACAGGCTCTGAAGAATTCGAACCATGGCGATCTCAGCAACAAAATTCTGCAGCACATACCGCGTATGGTGCATCAGTACCAATTTCTACTGCCACCGATCTTTATACAGCTGCAGGTTCGTTTCAATATTCAATAACTATTTCATACTCCTTTAATGACGATAATAAAGGAATATTTCCACTATTTTCTTCTAGTGTGCAAGTTACAATTAAATAATTTCAAAATTTATTATGTAATGTTTTGATCTGCAAAATTGATTGTGTGAACATATGGCTGCTATTATGTTTAGATTTGAAAGTATGTTTTATTTGAATGTGCAATGAATGGAAAAGCCTTTTTTGTTACTTGTGAGAAATATTCCTTCATAGCATGAATTAAATTTAGTAGTCTCATAATAATGAATTGTTTTGCAGGTTATTATGGCAGTGGTGGAACATACCCGTATCAAGCATATGGTGTAGGAGATGGGACATGGTCGAATGGAACGGATCCAATGACATTTCTAAGTGGTTACCCACACGATTCCTATTCTATGGACGGTATGTAATTTTTGTGTATGCAATTATTTTTGTCAAATGATAAGATTTATCATTTTTATATGTGTTGGGAGAGATTATGTCCTATGTAAATACATGTGGGAATACCTAGAATTGATTATAGTCGAATATTTACGGTACATGTAATAATATATTCGAAAAAGTGTTACTTTTAAATTAAGTATCTATATCATATTTATATCCCTGATGTAATAATATACACTACCGCTCATAATAGATTGCACACTTGAATAAATTTGTAAAGGGGTACTAAATGCTTCATAAAATAAGGAAACAGAATAAATTTGATATTTCTATAAATAAATTCATATAAAATCAAAAGCAGATTTCCTTTCTAAAATGAAATAGTGGTAAAGAAATCTGCTTTAGCCCTTGTGACTCCTGTGATTCTCAGTATTCCATCTACTAATTTCTGCATCATAATTCCTACAACGTTGTTCCATTCATGTTTGAGGTTGGCCCACAATTGTTCCTTCGAAGTTGGAGCTTTGTTTCACTAAACGTAAACCAAGGAATGATAAAATACCAGAAGAGACCAAAGTGAACATCATCCATTTTCTCGAACAAGACAATCACAGCCGTATATGTTCTGGGAAAAAGGAAAATGTAACGAAAGAGAAACAAAAACAACAAAAAAGATATTTACCCTATTCGTTAAAACAATTGTATAAAAAATACAATCGGGAAAATGCTCCTGCCTCTCTTACAAGATTCTACAAATGTCGGCCATTCTGGATCATAAAGCCATCCCTTCAAAATCTACTCCTTGAAGCACTTCACAAACGTAAAATTGTGAATGGAGCAACATTCAACGATTTCCTGAAAACTGTATGCTGTGACAAGTACAATGAAACGTACTTGGCGCGACAATGTCTTCTGTGTAAAACACGAGGAGTAAATTATGCAGAATTTGACAATAGTGTAAAAATGAGCTATACACATTGGGAAAATACAGTCAAAGAAATTTATACGAAGAAAACGAAAATATGAGCCAGTAAAAACTGTTGCAAAAGTTCAACATATTGACTATCCATATAATGCTGTAATGACATTGGAAGACCACATCCCGTAATTCATGCAGCATCAGATGACAATCACCCATCAATACAGAGCAATCAAATTTTTGAAACATAAACTAACTGAAAATGAGGTTGTCATCAACTCAGACTTTACGCTACCAAATACAGTTCAGAAATACAGGCATTCCACTTCGGTGGCTCAAGAAACCAGATCTGTCTGCACAGTGTGATAGTGTATTATAGATACGTGAATAACACTACAACATCGCAAAGTTTTGCACTTTGTCAAAAGTTTTAGATCACGATGCTTCTGCAATATGGCTACACCTGAAACCCGTTTTGGATTGGACTTCCTCATCGTTAAAATCAGTTACTATTTTACATTTTTTGAGTGATGGGCCGGTCACTCAATACCGCAATCGGTATATGTTTTATATCTTAGCCAACAAAGTTAAATTCTTCTTTCCCAGACTGAACATGTTGTCGTGGAACTAAAGTGAAGCCGGACAGGGTAAAGGAGCACCTGATGATGTTGATGCTACATGCAAACGAACGGCTAACATGTTAGTAGCCCAAGGAGAAGGCATTGTTGATATCAATACGTTTTCTAAAGCACTATAAGACCACTGTGAGAACATAATCTATGCAATAACTGAAAACAATTTCGAGCATGTTGATTTGTCACCCATTGGAAAACCATCTCGTCCTTTTTCAGGAACCTTAAAAGTCCACCAAGTAGTAGGTAAAAGAGATTCATTTCAATTGAACATGAAATCTCTTAGTTGTTTTTGCGAAAATATGTTTGAATGCCACCATTACATGCTTGGTTACCTTGATTTTATCAAGGATCATGAACAAGAGATAGAGGATCAAAAAATTTACTCTAGTCCTCAAACTAATTGTGAGATGACTGTGGCAGAGGATGCTATACCTGGAAACGATAAAGAAAATACCTACACAGATTATGCACTAGCACAACAGAGAGTTGCCAATGACAATGTGAGCATTTACAAAAAGCAGCTAATATAGCCCTACATCAGGAATACATGACATGACTAACATATTATTACCGGACAATCCTGAAAGACTACTTTACCGTAACGGAGACCATGTTCTTGTCAAACATGAAACTAAAAGCAAACATTATAGATACGCAGGATTGTGCTTGGGAGAAATGGATGATGAAGACAGAGAGATAAAGATTACCTTGTTAAAAATAGCCAGTAGTGACGGCAAGCTATTTAAAATTGATGGAAATGCAATATATGATGTGCCTTATGAAGACATCATAGAACGCCTACCACAACCAATGCCACATATCAAAGGAGACCAAATCTTTTATAAATTTGAGAAACCTGTCTTTGTTTTTGAGCAATAATCTTGACAACCACGTTTCTGGCCAAAGATATTGATTATTAGTTAAAAGATCTCATTTATTGTGTAACCATTTCCATTTCTTTAAGGATTATGATTTATTTATAAGATCCTTTATTGTGTTCGCTTTCCTTCATATTGTTCTTCTAGAGTAAAACGTTGAAAGTTAATTGTATGAGTAGTTGTAGTAGCAATTTAATTTTCGAATAAAAAGAATAGGAGTGATCATTTTCCTGTACTCTGTCATTCGGTTTTAGTGGAAATCATTTTCCTGTAGGACTGATCATTTTCCTGACACACAACTTTTAAAAATTCGATATTAAAGCTATAATACCTATGTACTTAAGTGTATGAAACGAGATTTTGTTGTCAATAATAAGTAAACAGTTAGTGAATTAAAACCTAATAAATGCATATTTCTTATATTTCTTCAAATATTTTTCTGTGTTCCATTTTAGCCACTTATCTAATTTTTACCCTTATCACGAGGTACTTCAGTTTCTCAATCATTAGAGTCGTCGCTTTGGTTAAGCGGACTTTCATGGCTTCAATCTTCGCCAGACTCGGTGGCAATAAAAAGTTCATAAGCGAATGTACAGACGTACATAATGTCTCCGAGATATGGCGAGCGTCAATTTCTAATGTTTGTACTTCAAAAACTAAATCTGAATTTTTAATTATTTTTCGACATTCACAAAATTACAGCGTTAACTACTTATTGTTTAAGATTTACAAATAAGTTACGAAACAGAGATATTACCTATCCAGAAAGGTTAACAATGGGGGAATTAGATGACAGTACATTTTTGGCACATTGAGAAAACACTCAGTGTAACGTAGTAACAAATCGACTTCTCTTAGTTCATTTATAAATGAAAATGGGTGGTCGACTGAAACAGTCAATTCTTTCCAATTATTTTTCCAACTGATCATATGCGGCATTGATTATGCTGGCCCATTTCTCATTAAAGACGGAATATCAATATCTACAGTATATATAAATGGATCGTGGTTTGTTCGAATGCTTAAAACTTGAAAACGACTGCATCAAATTGGATATTTCCTTCTGCGGGTTTGTTCGTAATTGTTAGGCGAAGATTTAGCAAAAAGAAAACTATTAATACATTTAAAAAGTATGAAAAAAATTAGAGATTAAGCAAATTGATGACGTTTGGTGAGCTAGGTTATGACAGTTGTCATGGTGCGCGCAAAGACAATTAAGGTTATGACATTTGTGATTGTGCGCGCATGAATAATTGTTATGTCATAATAGAAGCAAAGTCAGCAATATCCATCACAGTCTTATTTACAAAGCTGCGAGCGTGAAGGTCGAATCTTTCACAACGAATATTGCGAATCAATCCACTGCATATGAAAAAGAAATCGCACGAGAGAAGGGCGCCGTGTTAGTACGGCTCGACTTCGTGATTTACAAACACAAGCACAAAGAGAAGCCATACGTAAAACGGCTCGGTTGGCAATGAGAAATCGTCGAGTAAAACACAGAGATCAACAACGTCCAGCCGCAAGAAGAAATGCTTTAAGTGTTGATTTGAATCGAGGAGCGTTTCACTGCGGTTCCACAATTGACTACAGCTCGCACCCTTTCGTTAGAATTAGCCCTATGGAGATTGTGTGCGTCCATTGCGGTGCATTAAAGTTCGTTGGAGAAACGTCTGATTTTGTGTCTCAGTGGAAAGGTTAAATTACCATTGTTGCCTCCGCCACCTGAGCCATTGCATTCATTGCTTTCTGGCGAAGCTCAAGAATTATGTCATTTTCTTTCGAACGTTTAAAGGTACAACGCATATTTCCAAATGCCTTCATTTGGAGCAAACATTAGCTAATTTAGCTTACGAAGAATTTACTACATTACTCTCTCAAATTGAAGCAGTAATGAACTCTCGACCCATTAGTCCTTTATCCTGTGACTCCAATGATTATCAGCATTTAACCGCAGGTCATTTCCTTATTGGTAGCGCCTTAATCGCTGTTCCTCAATTACACCAGGTAGAAGAAAATATCAACCTTCGTTCTCGTTACAATTATTTTCAAGGCCTGATGCAGCAGTTCTGAAAAAGTTGGTCAAGAATCTGTAAACACGTGTATTAGTTAATCAGTAACCAAATGTTTTCGGAATTATTCGAGCCTATGCTGCCTGTTAGTTTATTCCACATGTCATCTGCTTAAATTGGAGCAGTTTTTCTTACTGCCTGATCGAGTGCTTCCCATAATAATTCAATGGTATTGAAGTGCGGGTTTTGGGATGGCCATTCCATGAATGTTCCAACTGTTCTAAATACTGCGTGCATAATTTTGAAGTGTGTTTTTGGTCATTTTCTTGTTGGAGTACAAAATTCTTACGCCACAGGGTATGGCCTTTTCCTCCAGGATGGGTTTTTATTGCACTCATTATGCCTTGAAGCAAAACAACCCCAAATCATTACCGAACCACCGCCGTGTTTGACGGTAGAGACTGTGCATTGCTCTAGTGCAGGCATGGGCAACCTTTTTTGTAGAAGTTTTATGCTGCGAGTAATCTTGAAAAATATACATTTTTGTAGTATCCTTATGATTCATTATGAATTAAGTTTAGACGGGTCGTGCAAATATGCAACGAAAGAATGCAGTAGCGGGCCGGGCAAATCTTACTCGAGGGCCGCATGTGGCCCGCGGGCCGGAGGTTGCCCATACCTGCTCTAGTGCATGTTCACCTACAGATATTCTTACAAACACTCGTCTTTGCGAACCGAAAATCCTGAACTTGGATTCGTTGATCCACAATACGTTGCTTCAATTTTCCGTGCAATTTCGATATTCACGTGCCCATTATAACCTTTTCTACTTATTAATTTGGCGAAGCAAAGACTTGCATCGCAATTCGTCGGTTAAGACTGACTTTTTGCAGAAGGCTCTTGAGCGTAGACTAATCGGTTTTGGAAGTGCAGTATTGATTTCTTCTTTCCAATCGCCAAACGGTCGAATTGAAACTTTCATTAGCGTTCTGCGTATGACCGCCTAAACATCTCGTCAGCAAATCGTCTCTCGATAAATCTTCGTATATTGGAAGAATTTCGTTTTGAACGTTGGGGTGTAATGGGGCAGGGTGCGCTTCAGGCTCCGTTACAAATGCTTTAGCTTGCTGCCACTTGCACCAGCTGTCTTCCCCCTCTGGACAGTTGTGTTGTGGATTGTTGTCTGTGGATATCATGTGCTGAAAAGTTGCCGTTATGGCCCTATACCTGTCTTCGATGCTGTTTACATTTCTTCGAATCGCTAAGCCATAATACGTGCTTTTTCACCAAAGCCTTTGTCAACTTTCCTTTTCCGCCTAGTTTTTTAGTTTTCCTGATGTTTCGGAGCCGAGTTCCAATCCTTTTCTGAACATGGCCTATGCATTCACTTTTGACAACCGTCAGTTGATCACCGTAGGGATTTAAATTAATAACTGCTGTGAACGTTTTCGAATCTTCATCACCGATATAATTGCCGTATTTTAACCATATAGTTCCTTCTATCTCAAGAACATCATTTTCACAGATTCGACTGCCATGCTTCGCACGGAGCCTTCATGTGTTTTCATGCAATTTTCTTCGTCATGATCGTCTTTCCATGCTAGATATTCTGCTGAATTTTTCGATTTGTTCTTTCAGTCTATACATGATTGGCAGTAACTGCTTTGTACAATCACATCGATGACTTTTCCGGAGTAATATCCGATGAGCGTTGTAACACCATAAAGTGATTTGAATCCTCGTTTTTCCAAGATCCATCACCGGATACTTTCAAATTCAGAGTATCAGAATTCATACACTTATTTCGCAGCGGCGTGGATGTAAGTGCTAATTCCATTGTAAGTTTCTTCAGCTATACCATTGCCGATGTCCATGTAATTGCAAAATAGATGCAGTCCTTGTCTGCCAACACCTAAGAGCCGCATGACAAATACAATCCTACGATTTATCTCGAATCCAGTGTTGAGTAAAGACCTGAATTGATTTGTCTTGATCCACAGTGGCAATCGACAACAAGCTTGAAACCAAAGCCACGTTTTCCAGTATCTTGAAATTTCACATTCTGTTTGCAATTTCGACAAATAACAATTTCCGACAAATCAGTGAATACGGTGAAAAATTCGATGAGCCTATAATACTGTACAGGATTTACAGTCACATTCTCACTGGTAGCAATCGACAGTTTTTTTGCACTGACACTTCCATCTTTACTAACATTTGACTCACACCTGGTGTGTTGATTTCCTTGGAAGGATCTGTTACGTGGTCTACCACGTCGTTCGCTGCACTCACGATAACCTTTCGGATACGCTGACATTTTTACTTCTAACACTCGGTAGGAAATCTGGAGCTAAACTGACCAAACTCGCCGTTCTGTCGAAATATTCCAAAGTAGTACAGCGGTATGGAGGGGATCGCGTGCATCGGCGCCGAACCGATGACGGGCGGTCACTTAAGTGCTCATAGCATCGGAACTAATCGGAATTTTACTTTGAAATTTTGGCAACATATTCTTGAATAGTTTTAGTAACAATTTATGAAATAAAAAAGTTGATTTTTGGACCCGTCTAAACTGTACGAAGCGGTACGAAGAGTAGGTAGGGAAGTATCTGTCCGCTCGATCAGAGCCCCGCTTGATCGGCTAAAGCTACATACAAGGGGTTTTTGCCTGGTGCCCCCAGGGGAACGTTAAATGCAACACACCCCTGCGCCCACGCACCTTTCGGCACGTTACCTTACACCTTAGTTCGGGTTTTAGCTCGGGTGCCTCGGGCAATGAATTCCCGAACTCACTTGTTAAACTTGTTAAGCAAGCCTTTGAGGGGTACCGATGTGATATAGTGTCAGTAACTACACCACAGTCCTTGCAGTAACTATCATTAGATAAATATATTTAAGAAAGAAAACCTTACGTGTAACATCTTACGTCTCTAATATTTCTATAGATTCGCAGCGGCATTATTTGTATGCCAGATTTCCGCTAATTCACAGTCCCAAAAACATTAAATAAGCGAAAATAAAATTCAACAAAATACACTACCACCGCATTTATCACAGCATTGTCTTTAGCTGTCTCAATTACATTGACTTGCTATAATGTTACAATATCACATTAGCAACAGAAGAACGTTGAAAAGGGAACAGGGATTCAAATAACTTCCTTGTTTCTTTGTTGGGCATCGCAATCAAAGTGACTTGCATGACCCACTGTTATCTTGTTGATTACCCGTAATACTGCTTGTATAGGTGGTCAATTTCTAGCGTAGGAGCTGGACCTCCTTTAATGCCACTGAAAGTTAATGGTGGTATTTAACGTTTAGTTGTTCAAGTGTACGAATAATCGCATTTTTGACCTTGAATGAAGCGTGGATTTTATTCCAAGCTGCATTCTGAAACGTATATATACCTGTATAACTTTCTGCAACTCTCAAATATATAAATGGCAAAGCGGTACCTATACATATGCCTTTCCTCCAATGCAGATTTTATCTGTTGTTTTAAACTGTATTACAGCTTTGTGTTTTTCCACTTCCAGCACCCAACTTGATTCCTCTTGTTTAGAAAAATTTCTCCTACGATTGAGTCGCTTAAAATTTTTCATTACTATATTCAACAACTAGCGCAAACTACAACAGAAATTCAAGGTGGTAATGACATCATTATCACGTTTGTTCCTAAATACCTGAAGGTTAACTTTTTTACATAAAGAAGAGCCGGTACGCATGCGTGAGTCAGTTAAAGGCGGGTACAGATCTAGTGCGCCGATCCGCGCCGCGCCGTGCAAAACGTTCGCGAACGTTGCACGCGCTTTCAAATTGGACAGGTTACCGCTCACAAATGCGCAACAACGCGCACGAACGAGCGTTCGCAAATATTATCCGCCTGTTGTTGGTACATCAAAGAAATTTGCTTGTTCGTAAGCGCTCGCTTTGGACGGATTTTTCATTTGTGCATGCATTCGTTAAGAGCGTCACTATACGAGTACCTACTACGTATCTCTGATTCAAAAATGGAAGACGGCAATAATGCTGAATGGGACCATGAAAGGGTTTTGAAATTTATCAGTTTATACCAAGAGTGGCCAGAGTTGTGGAATCCCCGTGACAAAAATTATCACCTTCGCAACAAGAAGCAGGATGCATGGGAAACAATAGCGACTGAATTGAAGTGCGACGTGGATACACCGAAAGCGAAAATGAATTCACTGCTATCGTCGTTTCGCCGCGAAAAGGCAAAAATACAGAAATCAACGGGCACGGGCAAGGGTTAGTATTTACCTATGCAATATTGACTTTAAATATATATTGACTAATATTGACATGTAGTACATTATTGTTTATATAAAATAACATGTCTCAATTTTCAGGTCGCACAGAGATTTACGCGAGCAACTGGTTCGCATTTAAAAGTTTCCTTTATTTACTGGAAAAGAATAAACCTATGAGACATACCAACACTGAAAATGTGAGTATAATCATAATCTTTATAAAATATTTTAACGCAGTTCTCGCTCAAATTTATTTCTGTTTTTCAAATGGTGCAAACCTCAGCTAACACGTGTTTCCGGTTTATGTATTTTTATTTAATTAGTCCTATGTTGCATGATAAAATAAAGTTTTTGAATATATAAATTATCTGGGTGGTAATGCACTCATGCATAGCCACGTTGCCATGGTATGCGTCCATCGTTCATGAAATAGAATGTTAAATCTTTTCGTATAGCTTGGGCATCTGTTGAACTTTTCCTTGGGATTTTTCTTTAGAGACGTTAATGAAGTTTCATGGTCTATTTCGCGTCTCCAATTTCCTAGTATTAATTTCCCCTTTTCTTCACGATCAAATGTTCCTGGAGATGTGTATATCTGGCGAGAAGCCTTACTTTTTCGTAGGTAATTATGTAAGTAGATGGTTGAGAGTGTAATAAAAGTTGATTTGGGGGTTCTAGCAACATTGGCTTTCGCAATACTCTAAATACAACAGAAAGAATCCCAAACGCATTTTCTACCACTCTGCGAGCTTTTGAAAGTGGATAATTAAAAATTCATTCCATTGAGCCCTTTGGATGCACCCCTGAATAGGGGTTCATGATATGTACGTGTAAGGCAAATGGATCGTCGCCTAGAATTACATAGAGACTAAGTTTTTGGCGACCAGGTAGAGCTTCCGGTTCAGGAAAATGTAATTCTTTATCATTAATTTTCTGCCACAATAAACTGTTTTTGAATATCCCTCCATCCGAAATCCGTCTATCAGCAAATATAAAATTATACTCTGCGTCCACCAATGCAAATAATACAATACTAAAGAAGGATTTGTAATTGAAATATTCGCTTGCTGTGTTGATAGGAGCTTGGATCATGACATGTTTTCGGTCTATGGCTCCTAAACAGTGCGGAAAATTCCAGATTTCTTTAAACTTTTTCGCGTGCTTGGCCCAATCCTCTGGATTACTGTCATCTGTAATCAAAAACGAAATTATAAAATGAATTTATTTTTATAGATCACTGTAGAAGAGGAAGAGAACAATACTGATGAGGAAGAACTGGACGAATTTAATGTGGAAGCAACCACGAATGAAACGATAGATGAACCGAATCGTCCACAAAACCAAGAAATTGCAGATTCCCAAATAAAATTGCAAGGTGAAACAAGAGAAAAACGTAAACTGTTTGCTTCACCAAAGAAGGCACTAGCTAAAAAAGAAAATCTGCAGACGATCCGCGAGTTGCATATGCCTGGGATGTCCTTCAAAATATCTCAACCAAACAGAAAGATGAATCTTCAACTTTTGGTGAACATATTGCAAGCAAACTTTGAAAATTTGATGACATGACGCGAACTACAGCTATGCATCACATAAATAATGTACTGTTCCAAATCGAATTAGACTATTGTAGGAAAATCGCACACACCACAAGAACAGCAGCAACAACAAAATCTTAATCTTTGGAAAATTATATTATACATGCAATAAACTGAATAAAATAACTGTAAATATATGTTATAATAACTTACCTGTATGTGATCTTTTGATGCTTCAACTACAGCTTTGCAAACTTCAATAACTATTGTAGAAATACTTTGCTTTGAGACTTTAAACAAATAAGATAAACTAGTTGCCGGTTGCCAACAAATGAAGGGTTATCGCTAATCTTTCCTTAACCCTTAAATGCGCAAAACCTCCGATTGTTACGGAATAAATATATTAGATGGAAATCGACGTAAGAATAAAAATCCGCTTGAAATTTTCCGAATTTTTTTTTATTTTTATTTTAAGAAAAACTATCTATCTACTATAGGATACATTGCGCGTTTACCTAAGAGACTTAAAATTGGATAATCGAAGTTATTTGCATAAAAATAAAATAAAATACATATATTTTTTAATTATATTTATTTATTGATTATGATACTTATAAAAACAATTTCTATCAATAGTCAAACACAATTTCAGCTCGCATTTACTGCAAAACATTTTTGTTTGTCCCGTGCAACCTGGCATTTTGCATCGTCCTTTTTTACTTACAATGGTCCAATGTTGGGTGCCATCTAATCTTATATCTTTTGAAGGCGCGGTCTGTGAGTTAGGCTTACGTTTCTTCTGTTGAATTTCAGTTTCCAAATTGGGACGCCCACGCATTGGTATATTTTTTGACGTATTTTTGAAATTTAATAGAGAATCAGCCACTTCAAGTTTAAAATCTATTAATCTTTGCTTTTTTATACCTGGATGATCCTTGTGGATTCTATTGAAAAGAATCCAAGCATTGACGCATGTCATGTCAAGTAGGTGATAAAACATTCTGTTAGTCCATTTCCTACTCTTCTTGTGACTTTGTGCCGACTCATGCAGCTGTCCATTAGATCGACTCCTCCCATATTGGTGTTATAATCCTTCACGACCTGGGGACATTGGACCATCATGACCTTATTGTGTTTTTTATCGAATCTTCGTACAGATAAAGACTCAGATGCATTTTCATTTGAATCTAATAAAAGTTTTGTGCCTAAGTAAGTTGATACCAAATTTACAACTCGTGTATCTTTCCAAGATATAGAGGCTACATCAATACCATACACACTAGCTACATATTCTTTACTTGTTCCGCGTTCAAACTTCATCAGTATTTTTTCCTCAGGTAGCTTACAATTTTTAATCCGGTTTCGGCGTATCGTGCCAACAGAAAAGATTACCTGGGATCTAAGATAAATAAGCAAGGGTATAGTGGTATAATAATTATCGAAGTAGGTAATATAGTTGTTAAATCTAGGCACTTCTGTGACTAATCTGACCACAATATTTGCAGACGCCTGAAGATCCGGCTCTTCCGGTCGAATGTTTTCTTTGCACCTGTGTATATTTCAAATTTACATGCAAATCCGTTAGTGTCGCATAAAACAAAAAACCTAACCCCCATTTCTTCGGTTTGTTTGGCAAATATTGTTTCATACAGCTATTTAATTTTGTGGAGCACATTTGCTCATCTACGCACAACCTTTCCATTTTGGGTACGCTACTAAAGGTTCTGTTGGGTGTATCTATTAGAGGCCTAATGAGATAGAGTCTATCACGCTCAATGTCTTCACGCGATGGATTATTCTCATTATTGTTAAAATGCAGATATTGCCTTATCTTTTCAAATTGTTTTGATGGCATTTGTTTTTTGTAACTTCCACTGATCGATCATTATTGCTTAACCAATAATCTCTTGAATTTGGTAGTTGAAAATAACTCATGTAAAAAGTTATTCCAATATATTCTCTTAGCTCAGACACGTCGAAAGTAAATCTTTCGTCAACTCCGGCATATCGCAAAGTTTCTTGCACAATAAGATTTTCCAAACTTTGGGAAAATAAATAACTCCAAACTTGAAAAGGAGTTTCCAATGATGCAATATCATCAGGGAGACTGCTATTACCTATAAATTGAACTTTTGGCTCGGAAGTTGCATATAGTCCTGCTTCCATATTATTTTTTCAAATTCGGAAGACTTTGGATCGACAACTACATTCCGAAACTGTGAAGAAAAATGATCCAAGGAATGTGGAATTCTTCTTTGATCCTGTAAGGAATCATAGCATTGTTTGCTTGTTGAGCTCAAAATATTGTAGGGGACAGGCTTTGACACAGAGTTCAGTTTTTGAACTGGTATTATAGAATTTTTCTTGAACTAGATATTGGTGTACTAGAGGTAATGGGAGCTGAAGTAGTTAAATTGCTTAAAAAGGGGGGACCGAATGGAAGCCTTTTGTAAACTAGACGTTGGGGAATGAATGGGGGTTGTGGATATATTCGCATTCATTAAAGCGATAAAAGAGTCATGAACTGATGACGCATCTAAGTCAAATGTGATTTCACATTCTTCTGCAGGATCACTTTCATCAACAATAAGAGCTACTTTTTCGTTTCTATTGTAGGTTATTTTTGGAGTATCAATATCTTCGTCACTGTTTTCGTCAGTACTTTCATATGGAAACTCTTCACTATTGCTAAGAATTTTATATATTTCATCCTTGGTCATTTTTGCTTTACGATCTCGAACAAAGGTATTCATAACTAATGTTTGCAATTTTTTAAAAACCAAATCAAAGCTTCCGTAAAAAATAAGTCGAACTAT
Organism: Chrysina gloriosa; assembly: GCA_038088585.1. Classification (NCBI taxonomy): domain Eukaryota; kingdom Metazoa; phylum Arthropoda; class Insecta; order Coleoptera; family Scarabaeidae; genus Chrysina; species Chrysina gloriosa. The sequence goes on from CM076089.1 coordinate 32,843,690, forward strand.
TTACAGCAACAAGCATCAACCGACTAAAAAAAAACAATAAACACAGCGAAGTTACAATGGTGTATGTATTTGTATGAGTAAAACACACAAGATAAAAAAACAACGTGGAACGCGCAATGTATCTTATAAGATACAACCACTAAATATGATTTAACAATCAAAGTTGAAATCATACTAGATTAAAAATAAATATACTGTAACAGAGCATAATTCTAAGTAATATATTTTTTTAGCTTGTTCATACAATTGGATGCGAAAATATAGATGATTAAAACGCGAATATTTTTTAAAAAGAGAAGAATCAGAAATTTCTATTTTGTCGTCTTTTATTTTGCAGAGGTGAAATTTTTTGATACGAACTTAATACAAGGTCATAGCATGGAATGTTGTTAATTCAAATTATTAGGAATTTTTCTTTTTACTTCTAAAACAGTAAAATTACAGGCATTTTTTTCGGTTGTATCCTATAGGATACATTGCGCATTTAAGGGTTAACAGGTATACACTCTCTAAAATTGGTGTCCCGTTCTCGTATTTTAGGTCCTAATAACTCAAGTAATATTTGAAAGTCTTCAAAGGACATGCGACAAAAATTTTTGAATTGCCCTGTATTTTCAATTGACACAATAAGTCACTGCCGCTGTAACGATTTCTATTTTTAAACATTCTTGTCATCCACCATCGGCGATTGTTCTTTTTCTCTTTTTTTCATGCTTCGCTTAATACAATCAACGCAGCACTTGCTGCTTTAACGCCTTCATCATCCGCCATAATCGTTACGAATGAAACAAACGCACTAAATTCGGAACCTTGCCGAACATAGTCAAACATCCGGGCATTCGTTCTTTTTAGACGGTTCTGCGAGTATACACGAATTTGTTCGCAAACGTTCGCGAACGTTTTGCGCGGATCGGCGCGCTAGGTCTGTACCCGCCTTAATGCTACCATTAGCAACATAATGGTCCAGTTAGCCAGTTTCCTTGAGTGATTATGAAATTCGTTTTTACTTTAATGCCGACATTAACATTTAATGGAAGTTTAATCTTGAATATGAAATCGGATCCTCAAGTATCGCAAAAAATGGTTTGTTCTAAGTGAGCTTTGGGAATATTGTTTTATTATGTGTTTGTAAGGCACATTACTTCTTTATAAATGATATTTACAATTTTTCTGGTGTAATCTTCACAATCACACTTTATGGAATTATCGGCAAATTTGTCTGACAAGGGAAACGTCAAGGTTGTGAATAACGGATTTTGATGTGTTTCGAATATGTTATAGAGGCACCTCCCACGAGTATCTTGCTACCAGCTTTTGTAGCCATTCGGCCTAGTTTTCGAGAAAGTTGCGAAAGTTTTCCTAACGGACTTTATATACCGTTAATCTTAATAAGTTTGTAAAGAAGTGAGTATAGTCTAGTGGTTAAGTTCCAGGCATACTACGCTGGCGATCCGTGATCAAATCCTGCTCTTGTAGTTTTTTCTCAATCTTATTGCATATGATATTAATAAATATATTTAATTACACGCAAAATTGTTCAAAAATATTTTTCGCCATACTAACTTTATTAATGAAATTAATCGGAAGCAAATGTGCAGCATGGTGTGTATTTTAAATTTCACAATCAAATGTTATAAGTAAATCGTTTTATCATTAGTGATCATAATTTAAACTATTTTTATATTTTAAACTAAAATTGACTCGGGCGGAATTGTAAAGATTGAAGGATATTTGTATATTTATTTTAAAGATATAGATAAAAGTGTATTGTAATGCTGCTTTCGCCTACAAAGCATCAGCAACCTTTATTTTTATAATAAATTAAGTGAAAACATGTCAAAAGCAACATCAAAGAATTCTTGTGGGCAAAGATGGCATCTCACCGAAGAAGCAGTCGGTTTGATATTGTTTGATCATTCAGTTTCTGTCGAGCAAAAAGTAAAAAATGGCCAAAGAATTTAAAGAAAAAGATTCAAATAATTTTGATTCTAAGCGCTTAAATATTCTTTTTGAAGAAATAGCCGGATTTGCCCACAAAGAACTACATACATCATTTTGTGTCAAAAGCACCTTTAATTTTCTTAAGCGATTTAAAATATCATCATTTTATTAATAAAATTACCATGGCAAAAAATATTATTTTCAAAATTAAATATATTTGTTAATATCATATGCAATGAGATTGAGAAAAAAACTACAAGGGCAGGATTTGAACACGGATCGCCAGCGTAGTAGACCTGGAACTTAACCACTGCTAACTCACTTCTTTACAAACCTATTAAGATTAACGGTATATAAAGTCCGTTAGGAAAACTTTCGCAATTTTCTCGAGAACTAGGCCGAAGGGCTACAAAAGCTGGTAGCAAGATACTCGTGGGAGGTGCCTCTATAACATATTCTAGACGCATCATAAACCGTTATTCACAACCTTGACGTTCCCCTTGTGAGCACTAACTTTCAATCTGTGGTTCATTAGTTGCAAGATAATGCATCTTGTCATACTGCAAAATCAAAAGTATATATCAATAGATAATATGTGGAGTAGCCTATGAAAATATATTAATCTATTGGAAAGCCCTACCAAAGACTCCTTAAAAGGAAATAGTCGGAAAACATGGGGAAAAAATGTGAAACTACAGAAGGCCGTTAAATCGATAGTGTACCGGATAGAATTAAAGCTGTGGAGGAATGAGTAAATATTAAATGCGATATATTATAAATTGAATAATAAAAACAATTTTAATGTTTTATTGTTTAAAATAAAATCATCCAACCTACACAACCACGCTTATTCGATTACCAGGCACTTTTTTAGCAAATGACCAGCCAATACGGCGCCTTAGCCTTCAGTTCGGAATTAAATGCGGTCTTCGAATCCGTCTTATACCTCGTCCGACACCATTAGCGGTCATGCACCCCCAAATCATGACGCTACCCCCGCCGTATTTTACTGTAGGCACAAGACACCCTGGCTGAAATGCTTCCCCCTTTATTCGCCAGACAAATTATGTGTCCAGGCGTTGGCAAAATCTGAATACGATATACAAAATTGTTAGCTTTTTCAAAAATTGCAAAGCAACATCTACATTTACGATTAAATTGTATTTCCGTAATAACGAAGTAAAAAACGCAGTAATTAATCGTACCTCTACATCGGATTCGTCGGACCACATGATTTTGGACCAATCCTCCACTGTCTAATTTTTTCGCCCACAAAAGTCGTTTTCTTTTCTGTTGCTCGGTCAATAAAGGCTTGCGGCGAGCTTTACGACCATGTAAATCTGTCTCTACTAGTCGTCTTCTTACAGTTCTCGCAGATACAGAAGTTCCTTGTCGCTCGTTTAATTCTGCACATAAATCATTTGATGATTTCATACGATTTCTGAGAGATAATCGCGTTAAAAATCGATCCTCCTTACGCGTTGTTATTCGTTTTCGTCTACTTTTCGGGCGATTTTTATATGACCCTATCTCCTTAAAACGTTTTATTGCCATTTGTATTGCATAGCGCGATCGCTTCATTGTTTTCGCGATTTGTGTATGCGATTGTCCTTCGGAATGCAGTAAAACAGCTTTACCTCGCTCTACTACATCTAACTCTCGTTTTCTAGGAATTCACAATACACGACACAATATAACACAATATTCGATGAATATTGTAATCTTATTGTATTGGTGAGAATCAGTTGGAGAGGTGTCCGTCTGTCAAGGACTTGGGTGTTTGGTTTGATCCTACACTTAATTTTAATCATCACATGGATGTAATTACTGCCTCGGTAATGTTGGGTTTCATTATCGGGAATTGCAGATGTCTTAAAAATACTCATGCTTTGCAAGCATTGTACTTTGCTCTGGTCAGATCTCGTCTAGAGTATGCGTCAGTAGTATGGTATCCTTTTTATTTAACACGCGGACGAGATCTTGAATTAATTCAAAGAAGATTTTTAAAATTCTTAAGTTTTCAAATTGATAATGTTTATCCAGCTAAAAATATAGATCCGCCAATATTGTTGAATCGCTTTGAGATACCGTTACTTCAATTCCGAAGAATTACTTCTATGGTTAAATATGTATATAATTTAATTCATGATAATATTGACTGTCCTGATCTTTTGCAATTACTAAACTTTTATGTACCACCATTTTTATCTCATAATCCACCAACATTTGTATTTACCACGATGTGGAACGAATATTAGATCTTCCACGCCTATATATTTGATGTGCTACAATTACAATATAATTTTGACTGACTGCGACATCAACCATGACTCATTGCGGGATATTGTCAGCTGTTGCGAGCGTCATTTCAATGCATTTGTATAGGTTCTTCCGGAAATATTGTATTGTCGTAAGGTTATACTGGTCTGCATATTGTAATTTCATTAATTGTCCTGTAATTGAAATGTAATTTGTTGGACAATAAAGATTATTATTATTATTATTATTATTATTATTAACGAATACTATTTATAATTTCGTTTAAAACTATAAAACATACCAAAATTATTATTGTTGAATTGAATTAGTGTTGAAACGCTGGCTTTTCTCATAATAAATCTCTTATACCAAATTATAGCAAATTATGGACAGGTATACATTTTCAGGATAACTCGTTTGGTCGTTTCCTTGTGTAATGATGACAAATAGTAGACAGCCGAATAACATTGGAAATTCAATAAAGGTTCTTGCGAGTACAAGCATTTTTCCCATTATATTACCCTTGAATTGTAATAAATATGCGTTTATTACGGGGGCTGAACGTTAACCGCTCGACCGCCGTCATTTGATGCTAATAATTGCAACGCACCGATATATATATATACGACGATAAACCTTCTCTTATCAATTGCTTGATAATGCTTGAATAATACGCGTTACTATTTGCACAATGTGTTCTCCTGGCGGACTACTAAGAGTGTACAAAGTTTGAAGAAAATCAGGGTTCCAAAGGCTGTGGCTTCCCCTTGTAAGTTGAATAGAACCGCAAATATATGATCACCTGTGTAAACCCCCTATTTCTTCAGACTTATAACTAGAGTTTCCTAGAAAGGTAGTACCGGCAGCGGCGCACCGCATTAAAGTAGGTACGTAATATGAAATATTAGTGAAAAATAATATTGTTACCTTTTACTGTCGCCTTGATGTCTACTGTGGCAATAGACAACCTCCTGCTAAGCTGCGTAGAATTGCTACATCAACGACGCTTCCATTGTCGACTTATTCAGCCGTCGACGGTGCTGTGAGTGCGTTGTCATATACTTTCAAAATGATCGTTCGACATGCAATGAAGTAAGATTTGCAAATGTCACTTCCTTTTCGTCATCTGTGCACTCTTGATTTTCAGTTATAGACCAAACCTTTTGTAAATCGAGATTTTTCGTTGAAATTGTACAATATATAGTGTTCGTCAAATTGTCGGACACGAAGCCCGTGGCTAGCTTTCGCTTTAGGGTCGTCGCCCGCGAAGAAGTAAAAATGTTAAAAAAGAGCGGACGCCACTGATTCGTTAGGAGCGAAGGTTCCCGATTGCGTCGCGGTTATAAAGCAGAATAGGCGTTCGACGATGTTGGATAAACAGACTTCTAACTGCACACAAAATGAAATAAAAATAAGGCTTACCACCACTAGCGCTTGCTGAAACTCCTTTCTGGGTGGTTTCTCCCTATGGCGGGAAAGGGGATTAACGCACACAATACAAATAAAAATCGTGGAAAATTTGAATAAGGTAAATATACTGAAAAGTTTATAAGAAACAAACAAGAAGAACGTGGTCCAATCCACCACATGAAAAGGATTCGAAGAGTTCCTTGAAGGAACAGCTACAATTTCACTATTAACTTATCCACCATCCGAAACTTCTTTCGAATGGTTTTTGCTACGAGGTGACGTGCGTGTATGAGGCATGTTATATGTTTTAGAGTTGAAAAGCATATTTTCAATATCCTGCCAACTTTCAGCATTATTACGGCGCCGTCATTAACGGATATTGTGACTTGGGCTGCTTTGATAGAAAATTCTCTTAACAAATCTTTTATTATCTTGACAACGGTTTCTGTATCAGTTCTGAATCCGTTTACTAGGTAACAACAATGAAGCTGCTGGATTATCACGTTTTAAAGGACGCGCTAAACATGAATGACGTTGTTTCTCAGCATCGATTGTTTCATCTACACGTAGGCAGATTTTCTTATTTCTCAACTTGTCGCTTATACATTCCTTTACTGTACCTCGAACACGTGGAAAATTCTATCGTAATTGCATACATGTTGACAACTTCCATGAGGGAAAGTACTTAGCCCAAAATAGATGAAAGTGATCATTAGATACTAGATGTTATGGAATGTTCCACACACTTAACATAAAAATAAAATCATGTAAACTGCCAGTGTGGAATAATGTTACTTAAACTCCATACATGACATTTAGTTGTACAATGTTTTCTAGATGCAAACCTATCCCAAGTTAGCAATCCGCTATTCCATATTCTCCAGTAAATATGCGGACTCCTCTATTCTAATGCGGAGAAATGCCTGAGGTATTTATTCACATTCTAAGGGATCGTTATACCCATTGGGCCTCCCATCTCCCTTACACAATATTTCGTCATTGGTATCATCCAGGCTGATTCTTATTAACTCTATAAGCTTTATTGGTATACTTAACTGATTGATAGCGCCTAGTACATCTTGTTTTTGTCGATTTCATGTAGGCTTGTTTGAAGTCTATAAAACGGGCATACATTGGTGTTTTGAATTCGTAGAACGTGATCTGAATTCTTTTTAGTGTTAAGTTAGTTGTTAATCTGACTAACTGTGTGGACATCTCAGTGGTAGAATTTATGGAAATGAAACAGACTAGGTCCGTTAAAGAGTGGAACTGCATAAATTGCAAGGAAGATCTAATCACTTTAGGAAACATCGATGTAAGAATGTTGAAGAGTTTAGAAAAATTTATTTCCGAAAGAATTGAGACGGCATACAAGAATATTACGAACACGATAATAACTACATTTCAATTAGAAATCGAAAAATTAATCAAAGAAAGCAAACAACTCTCGGATAAGGTAGCTCAACTGAAAGAACACTGTTCGAAATCAGTTTTCTATATCTAAGGTTAAAACTAACATTCTTTCATCAGATGGCAAGTGTGAATCAAAGTTGACACCTGTTCCTAAAACAAAAAAATATGTAAATACACAAGAATCATCAGAAAAAAAATGTGAAAATAACCAAAGTCACAAAAATATTAATAAAGAAGATTTAAAAGAGGATAGCAAAAACATTAGTGATGTGGAGGGCTTCCAAACTGCAATCCGTAAAAGAAATAAAAATATAATACAAGGGGCTGCGGAAAATAATCTAACAATTAAAACGACACAAAAATTCTCTCATTTGTATATATACAAATTCATGCCTACAAAGAGTGAATTGAAGATTAAAGATTGTTGATTACCTGTTGTCACATAAGATTTCTGAAATAAAGTGTGAGAAATTGCAACCGAAAAGGCTTGAGGAATATTCGTCGTTCCATTTAAGTTGCAAATATGATGACAAGTTTATGGCCTGTTGATATAAAGTTAAATCGTTTTTTTTTTCAGTATGCCGAGGATGAAATTTAAACAATGTAGTTAATAAATTATTCTCCTATATAGAAGAAGCAAAACCACAAAATACTCGAACTCTGCCCGGTGGTGATATTACGATTTACTATCAGTTTTTCGGATATATCTGACTGTGAATTCGACATTGTCTGCATTACCGAAACATGGCTGTCCTCCGCCTATGGAATTTTGAGGAAGGATAAGTGCTTCCAGTTGGTGGATCGTTCGCGTCATTGTGGTGTGTTACTAGTTTGTAAAAATATTTACTATGTAACAGATTAACACTTCATCCGTAAACGTTCTTTCCGGACCTTCCGTCTGTAAACGAGGGTGTTTTGCGTCCTGAAGTCCTTTCACCCCTTTAATGCACTCAAAAAAATCCGAAAAAATTCATGCTACTGTTCGAAACATTCATTTTGAAGTACCAATTGTAATATTCTCTTAAATTAAATTATTTCATATATTTTTGTTAAGGGACTATACCAGTGTGAACGCTGAAACTTTGAGTGATTTTCGGGATTTTTGGAAGAAAAGTACTCAATTAAATGTTTCGGAAAATTAAGCATATATTTGGCTATATTTGACCTATATTACATAATTTTTTCATAAAAAAATATTGAGATTGAATAGCTGAAGCCCAAAAAGGACAAAATGTCGTTAAATTTCGATTCGATTTTCGAAAAATATCAAAATCTAACAAAATGGCGTAGTTATGAAAAAGAGTCTGTTTTCTTGCCCATAAAATGGTCGTTTTTCCATGCCAAATTGTCAATTTTCATCCAATCAAAAATATCCTACGTTATTGTAGAGTAAATGTATTCAAGAGTACTCAGTACAAACTTCAAGTCAATCTGATAATTGCTCTTCGAGTGACAATGTCAGCAAATTTGAAAAATCTCATTTTAAGAAAAACGCGTTTAAAGATATAACTATCGGTTTATGCAAGATAAAATGATATTTACCATAAAAACTGCTAATCAGCTATACCTGGCCTACACAATGGACCCTTCTCTTCCTCAAATAATGCCTGCTGAGAGGCTGAAGCTTTTCTCCGAGCTGTTCGTCCCTCTTTTGAGGATGTTTCATGACGTAACTCCGCCTGGTTAATTCGGCTGTCATCTATCTCCATGGCATATTCTTTTGCAATAGGACTGATGATGACGTCCATTACTTGCATCGTTTTTAGAATACCATAAAAACCATTGTTAAATATTAAGACTGCACGGAAATTAGCGAGCTTGATCATTTTCAATCCATTATGAAGGTGCTTTGGAGCAAAGTGCCATAGCAAGCCGTTATAACTTTCATTGTTATTCTGCGTGTTCCCTCCTTTGCATCGCTCTAGTAATTCTCTTAAACTCAAGTCAGTATAAATAGGTTCCAAAACTTGCGTAACATCCTTGTCAAGTGGCAGATAATCATGCTTGAACTTTGATACGCCCATTCCTTCAGCTTCCGCGCGGCGATATGACCACCAGCTATTCGCACCTGCAGGGCAACTTCCGTGGTTCGGATTTTCGTCTGTCGAAGACAAATGATGCAAAGTAGCCCAAATTTCTTGGTACATTTCATCAACATTATCTTGATGCCTGGTAATTGCCAATCCATAGTATTTCTGGAGTTTATTAATAACTTTATCAGTTAGCTTCACGGTATTCTTACCCCGTCCTCCTAAACCTTTGGTTTGTTTTTTGAGATTGCGGCATCGCTTTCCCATTCTTTTTTCACATGTAAGTAGCATTCTAGTTTTTCTACATGCACATCGTACGGATTTAAATTCAATAAACCTTTGTATGTGGCACTATCACCGTCGCCAATATAGCGCGTATATTTTATTCCATATTGATCGATCGAGCGACTAACCATTTCCTTCACACTATCAACTCTATTTTTCCAGCTGATCCAATATGATTCACATCGCAATCGTCATGTCCTTCAAGCCATTCTTCGTATTCTTCAGGATGGGTATCTTTTTCTTTTCCCATATTTCACAACTCTTACAATAAGTCGATTTTACTATTGTATCGATGATTTTTGCTGAATTTTCTTGCAAGAATTGTAACACCGAAACGAGAAGTGTGGCCGCATTTCTTCCATGTGCCATCTTCGGAAACTGTTAAATTAATATCTAAACCTTGATTCTCTAAGGTTTTAACTCTCTCGTCAGTTACGGCTTTTTGTGTACTCCATTTATAAACGCTTTCAGCAGCTTTGGTTACATTTTCAAAGCATCCAGCGAAAATGTTGTTATGAAATTTTCTAAGAAGATCTATCAAGCCACAAAATAGATTTAGTCCATTGATACCGACGCCTAGAAGTCGCATCACAAACACTATACGACGATTTATTTTATAAGCATTACCAGTCATCGGTCCAGAATTCACATATGAAACACCGCACTCACATGACACAGCAATTTTGAATCCTAAACCCCGTGAACTTGATGTCTTTCTTGCAACTTTTACACACAACTAAAGTGCTAATTGCACTAAAAACAGAGTAAAACTGGATGAAACGGTATCCATAGGTATGATCAACTATAATTTCATCATCTCCGGTGCGTAACAGTTTTTCAGCGGATGTACTAGTATTTTCGGTGGACTGCTCATACGTGTATCGATTTCCCGTGAATCTCCTCTTCTTGCTTCTGGATCTATGGATAGGAGTCTCGTGAGAACTTTTCTGATTCGAACTGCTTTTACTCATTTTCGCTCTGTTGTGCAGTGTACAGCAGCTACGAGTAAACTAAACAGACCCTTCCAGAATAACAGCGTTGAACGACTCTAGAACAGACTTGGGCGTTACCAATTATATTTCAATTACCAATTACATTAGTTGTAATGGGTAATTGAAAAATACCAATTTCCAATTACATACTGGTAATTGTAATTGAATTTTGCCAATTACAAATTAAATGACATTTTGTAATTGGCACTTCTCAATTACCAATTACAATTACAAGTAAGTAATTGGCAAATATCAATTACCAATTACTTGCAATTGGTAATTGGCAATGTAATTGGAAGTAATTGGCAAAAAAGTACTTCTAATTACACAAATGGTAATTGCACACATTAAATATGAATACATACAACAAAATATAGGCTAGACATAATGAATAATACGTTTTGCAGGTGGTTGTCGATTATTTTGTGGCATTTCTAAAATTGTGTGAGTTCATATTGTACGGTTGGTAGCATGACGTCATAAATATGTACGTAATAGATGACGTGCAACGGAACTTCTCTCTGCTATACCTAGTTTTAGACAAACTATTCTACCCAGTGTGCACAACACACGAAGCGATGGTCTTCGCATAATGGTGCCTGTTTACTACACGTCGTACGATAGCCCGATAGCCCGAATTCCTGGTCAAAACTTAATAACTCAAATACTTCTCAGTGAAAATTGCTAGTATTCCTGCACTTATAGTTTATTGGGTTGCTGATTCCGAAAATGAATGCATAAATGCGAAATTCAAAATGGCGGACCCAAAATGACGGATATTTTTGGCGAAAAATGGTACAATTTTTCTGAAATGCATATAGTAAAGGTAAAAATAGCAAAATAAATATGACGGATTTAAAATGGCGGAAATATTTCGTGAAATATAGTACAATTTAGGTGAAAGTGATATTTTATACATTTATTTCTTTAATTCATACAAATTATTTATAAAACAAAATGAGATAATCTTTGAAGATACATATTAATCGCTATCTGAATTTTCAGCATCGACGTCATTTTGGTCAATCACGTCCTCTGCGTCGGCTTCCCGAAAATTAAATTTTTCCGAACTTAGAAGCACGATCGCTTCAGGAAACAAACTTTTTTCCATTGTGGGAAGTGCCTTTCGCAGACTCAAAATAAGCGGGTCTGAAGAAGCTAGAAGTCGAAGAGAAATGTCTTCAATAGTTTTTCTCTCGAGCATTTTCGTGGGTAATGTTCGCAGTGTTAATTACGGGGGAGGGATGTAATTGAGCGATTTGATTAAGGGTGAGAGTGTGTGTTTTGATTGCAGGGTGTTTGATTTGAAAAAGAAGTGATGGTTGTTGATTGAGCGGCTAGCTTGACACCTCCCTTACGTAATAACATTAATAAGATTTTGGTGAAGGTGAACGTGGAGAAGTGCAAAAGGGTTAAACTAAGCTAAAATAAAACACGTATTTATTTGCTTGGTAAATAAAACGAACACTGTCCTTTGAAAACGTATATTAATTGTATTAATTAAATCGTTAAATAATTAAAGCAAAAAAAAAAACACGATAATTAAATGCGAGTAAAATTTAGAAAATGTGTGGTCGTACGTTTGTGTGCGAATGCGTGGTGTGGAGTAATAATAAGAAAGCTAATTTAGGTAAATTAGAACGATAGGGGCTAACTTACTGCGTGGTACCTGAGCTTGAACATAGGGCTTCGAAGCTTGTATGCGATGCCGGAGACGGGGGCTCCGGTGGTAGTTGTGTGTGTATGTGTTGTACTTACTTAGAGGCACTAAGTGAAGCGTGTCGAGTGAGTGGGGTGTCAGCAAGTGACTAAAAGTAAAATTCCCGCGATTTGTATTTAAATGTCGCTGAAGGGTGTGAGGGGTTACTAACGGTAGAAAGTTGAGATGGACAGTTTACGAAGAATACGCAGGCCTTTTTTATCTACTAGTTGACCGAGGGTTGGAAAAAGGACACGAACGCATACTTGCAAACACAAAATTGCAAAAATAATTTTAAATAACTTTCCTTCAACTGAACGGAACACAGATATTGGCTAAAATATTAAGAAAAAAATAATTTAATCGCGTATTTAAAATGACGAGGAAATTATTTTAGTTAACGAAGTGTAACAGCAGTAATTCCGTACGTCTTTATTTCGGGACTCTTGAGCTTCTTCAGAGAGCTGTCCTATTGGCAAAATAGCTAATTGATATAATTCTACGAATCGATCAGTCGTCTCGTTGCAATATTTTTCAAACGAATCTACTTTTACGTTAAACCCGCTGGAAAGAACTTGCTAAATTACATGAAATCTTTTCATTAACTCAGCATCGACCCCAAGAATGCGAGCAGTCCTTTCAGTATTTTCAGAAAAACACCGAGCCGTATCGCCGCCATTCGAGTTGCCCATGCTTTGCTTTGGTCGACCTATGAAGAGGTTCAGTTCGTCTTTCAACACTTTCTGAATAGAACTTTTTCGTTCTTTCAAAGCATTTTTAGCTTCTTCACCAACAATGCAAAGTTGATAATCCGTATATTCATTTTGAATCATCGACTTTCATCTGTCACAGTCTGCAGCCTGCAGATCGTTAAAAATTTTTAACGTTACATTGCCAATCTAACATCTCATTGAGGACCAGTTACAGTATTGCAAACCTGTCCATCAATCATGGTAAAAGTTTAACGCCCAAAATTTCGATAAGGATATCGAGATTTTTGTCCTCATGCACGGCGTCAAACAGTTGCTGTGGTGTCCACTGCACAACCTCCGTCTTGGATGTTATTATTGAAAATGCAGACATTTTAGTTACTGTTTTGAATTTATAAATTAGAATTATGTGGTTTTGATGATGATATTAAGTAGTGAAATTTTAATGAAATTCAAATTGGACACCATGTACATTACATCGGATACATTTCTAACGCTGCATAGGTATATTTACAGAAAAAAGATCTGCAGCGCCCCGCCAGCGCTAATCCCACGAGGCTCCAACGGAGTCGACATAACACTGCTTCAAAAAATGCGTATTTTTGACCAATGGAGCAAAAGGAGCACGTGATGCCAACAGTTTCGCATTCTCTATACTTTTTCACACTAAGAATCGTTGAGACCTCCTGGGATCAGAACTAATTCTCTACAGATAGTAATGCAATTCAATGAAACAGAGTAAGTTGCAGTATTGCATCATTAATATCGTCGCCATTAATTCCAAAAATTAGTTCGTTTACAAAATTTACGTAATTTACATACCTTCAGGAACAATATTCATCTTGGTTCACTGGTTTTCGATGAAAATTGCAAAAACTCTTTTCTTGAGCGCTCGGAAGCGTGCACACAACAGATCCGCGCGAGTCTCGACAATGGTCACTTTCGACAATTTTCCACGGGCCAGGGATTCAATATAAACACCTGTCCTTTTGGATTTTAAAGCTCTAATGCAATCTATTGAAAAATATATGAAGCTTTATCTTATACGATAACTTTCGATTTTGGGATTCGGGCTTTCGGACCACTATGCGCCGTCTGTAAACCGGCGTCGTTCGTGTCCACTGCGAAATCCGTGTCCCCATTACCATGATTACCACTGTCTGGAAGGTACTAAATATTTGAAGCTCGGGTGTCAATTCACCATCCTACATAACTTATTTTAGGGACAGACTTCCCCCAATTTCACAGCTACAAATTGAAATTGATTTTGCTCGGACACAAACGACCCCGGTGTACAAACAAAGTGTTAACTTTTTTGATATTTTTGCAGCTTTTCCTCTTATGGACATTATTGGTTGTGAAATAACCTCTAGTTTAATGAAATTAAATATATTTGTAATTTATTTTCCTCTCGGCATGTGTTTTCAATCTGTCGAAGAATTTTTCGGTATACTTGAAACATTGTTATCTAGCATTGACGGCAAAATTGTTATATTTGGAGATTTCAATATACCTCTTTTGCAATTCCAACACAAATGATGTAATTCATGATCTTATTCAGGTTAGCAATAGATTTAATGCTGATGAACGTTTGTTGGATCTAGTACTGAGTAATTTACGCAATTTAGAAGTGTCACATGATGAGTCTCTTGTTATGCCGGAGGACAGCCATCATCCTACTTTCAGGACGCTCTTCGGTTCTTGTTGTCCTGACACTCCTTCAATGTCAACTAATGTAGGCAATGGAGTTTACAACTTTCGGAAAGCTGATTTTATTGGATTCTATAACTGTCTTTATGGTGTTGACTGGTACTTTTTATACTTATCCAAATAAATTAACTATGTATATATGTATGAATTCTATACGAAAATATTTACGTCTGAACATATAAACAATATTAAACTTAAGAATAAATTTCTAAAAGGTATACAAAGTCTAAATATGCTGAAGATTTGGCCCATTTCCGTTCCTTACGTGGTACCGTTAATGGCAAAGTTTTATATAGAAATTATATACAAGATTCCAGATGCTATCGGGCGTAATCCAAAAATGTTTTGGACTTTCATTAAATCTAGACGGAAATTCAAGGGCTTACCTAGCATAATGGAGAATGTTGCTGAACAGGACCTTACCTCATCTTGGTCCATAGTTGGGGCCTTCCAAAACTTGTTCAATTCCGTTTATACACATGCCAATGTCTCGAATAGCTTATTACAGCCTGCTGTAAATTCTACCCCTATTATTATTAAACACGTTACTGAGTCCGATATTCAGCAAGTAATATATAAACTGAAAAGTTCTCTAACGATGGGCGGCGATAACATTCCCAGGTTTTTGATCGGAGATTGCTCTTCAGCTTTAATCCAACCGTTATTATATATTTTCAATATTTCGCTTACTGCTGAGATCTTCCCTCATTTAAGGGAAACTGTACGACTCACTCCAGTTCACAAAAATGGTGGCACCTCATTGATTGAAAACTGTCGTCCCAAAGCAATTATCAATAACTTTGAGAAGATTTTTGAAATGTGGCTGTGTAATACTATTTTCTCTTTAGTGACACCTTTTATATCTGTATACCATCACGATTTTGTTGATAAACAATCGACAGTAACGAATCTTGCTATTATTACACAATTTATTTCGGAATGCCTGGATAATGGTGTGGAGACGGATGTTGTTCATACGGACTTTGCCAAGGCGTTTGATTGATTTGACCTGCCTTTGGATCTGAATTGTGGGATAATGTTTGCAGATGACTTGAAACTGTATTCAAAAATCATGACAATAGTAGTGTAGTAGTAGTGAAGTAACGTAGTTCGTAGTAAAGAGCTCTTGAAATTTGCGGAAATTTAGCGATTTTAAATTGCACCGGTCTAGCTCGTAGATGTATAGCATGTTAGCGTGATATAGCAAACATGACATCGAATAAGTGTTGTGGTTGTAAAAACGATTTCAAAAGAAACGAAAAAAGTGTTAACTGTTTTATATGTGAGAAAGAATACCATCCAAGATGTGCTCAACTATCCGACGACACAGCAAAGAAAATAAATGAGGGATGCTGCTTAAAATTTTTATGTAGCCACTGCCAAGACAAAAGCTTTAGTAAACAAATAAATGATTTGAATGATAAAAAGTACACCTTTGCCTTGAAACAATAGCGGATCAAAGTACGAATATAAATGCTATGAATAAGTTATTACAAGCCCTTGTTAATGGATGCAATAATCAACAAATGATTAAGCCAACTTACAGTGCTATAGCCAAGAAGAAAAATCAAGTTATTATCGTGAAGCCGAAAAATGAGAAACAAAAGTGTCAGGATACACAAAAAGAGATGAAGGATAACATTGATCTAAATAAACTTGCAGTTGGTGTGGATGTAGTTAGAAACACTAGTAACTGTGGTGTTATAATCAATTGCAGTAACAAACATTCTAAGGAGAAATTACTAAATACAGTAACAAAAGAGTTAGGAAATAAGTATAAGGTAATTGAGCCGAAACCACACAATCCTCAAGTTATTATAACAGGTACGGAATCTGAAACTGTAGATTGGGAAAACGATAATATATTAGAAAGTATTATATCACAAAATGACTTGGATATTATAGACGAAAATATTAAATCAAAATTAATTGTACAAAGGAAATTTATAAATAAGAAGAAAAGGAATTATGGAAACATAGTGCTAGCTATGGATCCGGACGTATATAAAAAAATTATAGAATTGGAAAAAATTAATATAGGTTGGAGAAAATGCGATATATATGATTATGTTTATGATTAGGTGTTACAAATGTGCTGGATTTAATCATTTCGCGAAAGAATGTACTAGCAAGGAATCTTGCAGCAAGTGTGCTGGTGAGCATAGATTGGACGAATGTGATAACTATATTGAAAAGTGTGTTAACTGTTATAAAAATGTAGAAAAATTAAAAATAAATATTGACTATAACCATACAGCATTAGATAAAAATTGTCCTTGTTACAAGCGAATACTGGAGAGAATAACATCAAAAGTTAAATATGAATAGCAATTAGAGAATGTGAGAGCTGACAAGCACATGGTCGTCCTTAATGCACAGGGTTTCTTACACAACAAAGATCTAATTATTCAATTAATTGATTCATGGGAACCATTAATAATAGGAATTGTTGAGACTCATGTTGATGAAAAGGTAACTGATAACGAACTAGCAATTGATGGTTACAATGTTGTGAAAGCAGTAACTACTAATAGAAGAACAGGTGGAGTATTAATATACTTAAAAAGAGATCTCCATTATAAGATAATTAAAACTTTTATTGATAATTATCTGTGGCTAATATGTGTCGAAATTCAAATTAGGGATCAAAATATAATGTTCAATGTACTATATCATCCTCCACAAACGGCAGATAACTTGTTTTTACAATATTTAGAACAACATATAGACAGCGTATTGGACTATAACGGGAAATTAATTTTAACCGGAGACTTTAACATAGACTACAACACTAATACATACTACAGCAGTAACATTAAGGATTTATTTTATAGAAATGCCTTGATCCAAATAATAACACAATGTACTAGAATTACCAGTACAAGCAGAACTCTTATCGATTACATTGTAACAAATGACAAACGTTTGCAACATACTGTTCATAAAACACCAAGAATAGCAGATCATTGTATATTATCAATGCAGTTTAACGAAGTGGTTAATGTAAACAGAAATGAATATAAGATAGTAAAGCATAATTTTAAGAATTATGATGTTACTCTTTTGCATAAGCATATGTATGAAACAGATTGGATTAATACCGGAGATGTTAATGAAATGACTATGAGATGGAAAAGCTCAGTACAAAATATAATTGACATAATGTGTCCTAAGACCGTAATGTTAGTTCCACAAAAGTATAAAAGAAACAAATGGATTACACCAACAATTATACAAAAAATGAGATGATAAAGATGATAAATATAATACAGCTACTATCATTAACTCAGAAGAAGCTTGGGAAGAATATAAAAAGTGTAGGAATACAGTGACCAAATTAATAAGAGAAGAAAAGGAGGATTACCTCAGAATGATAATTGATGGTCACAAGTCAAACCCTGGGGAAATGTGAAAAAATCTGAAGATGTTAGTGACAGATACTACGCCTAAACAAAAGAGATCATATTCAGTAAGCAAAAAATAAGTGAAGATAACAATATAGCGCACATGTTCAATCAATACTTCACATCTAGTATAGAGAATATAGTAAAAAGTATACCGAGGTCAACTGATTTTAGGTATGAAAATGCTGTTCAGGGAATTACAGAAAAAGAGAAACTATACCAATTCAAAAGTATTACTATGACCGAATTAAAAGCTGTACTTAAAAAAATGTAAAATTGTGGGGATGTTGCAGGCAATGGTATAACCACAATGGTATTAAAAGATGTCTGTATGAACACGGCTAACAGACTGCTTGATATAATCAATGCATCAATACAAAATGGCGTATTTCCCGAGGATTGGAAGACGACATACAAAGTGCCAGTGCCAAAAATTAGTGGAACACAGTCTTGCGAAGAATTTAGGCCGATTAATACTGTGCCATGCTATGAAAAAGTTCTAGAGTCATGTATACGAGATCAATTACGCGATTACTGCAAGAAAAACAATGTTATTTCCCAGAGGCAGTCAGGGTTTCGAGAGGGACATTCCTATGAAACGGTGTTAGTTGCCATATGTGACAAATGGTTAAAGAAAATGGACAATGGACAACTAGTTTTAGCGGTATTTCTTGATTTTAGTAGAGCTTTTGAAACTATTGATAGGAAGTTATTATTAAAAAAATTAGAAAGCATAGGTATTAGGGATAAAGCTAAAGAATGGATGAGTTCATACTTAAGTAATCGTTGGCAGGTGGTTAAATATAATGGAGTAATTTCGGGAAAGCATGGTAGTTATTACGGTGTTCCACAAGGAACTGTATTGGGACCATTACTCTTTAACCTGTATGTAAATGATTTAATCTTTAGAATTAATAATAATTGCGATATACACATGTTTGCAGATGATACTATGCTGTATGTATGTGGTAATGATCTAGGCAATATGGTAAAAATAATTAATGAAGAACTGGTAACATTATACAAATGGATATGTAATAACTCTATAAGTATTAATATTAATAAATCCAAATTTATGCGTATAGGTTGTAGATACAAATTAAATAGTATTGATACGAGCCACGTTAAAATATATCTGGACAAGAACGAAATTGAAAGAGTGGACAGTATAAAATACTTAGGAATACTTGTAGATAAAAATTTATCGTTTAAAGAAAACGCTAGATTTATAATGAATAAAATGTCAAAAAAGGTTGGTTTCTTACGGAGAGTGGGAAAAAACCTGAGTATGTATGTTAAATTTCTATTATACAAATCTTTAATTGCACCTCATATAGATTATTGTTCCAGTATATTGTTTAATTTAAACAAAAATGAAATGTCACAGTTACAAAAAATACAAAATAGGGCAATGAGAATAATTTTGAGATGTAACAGATATACTCCAATATCAACTATGTTAGGTACCCTAGGTTTGATGAATGTACGCCAAAGAATAGTATTTAGAAGCTTAATATGTATATATAAAATAAAAAATAATAATTTGCCAGATTACATAACTAACATTACACAAGTACAAAATATACACAGTTATAGTATTCGAAACAATCATGATTTTTATGTTGATACATATAAGAGAACTCAAACCGTGAAAAATGTTTTAGTCAGTGGCCTTACATTATATAATACCTTGCCGTATGAAATTAAAAATAGTACAAATATTAAGTTATTCAAGAAATTATTATGCAAATATTTAAGAACACAGTTTTTAGTTTAGTTTATTAACATAGTACACGTATTATAATAAGCAAATTAGCTTAATAAAGATATTATTATTATTATTATTATTATTATTATTATTATTATTATTATTATTATTATTATTATTACAATTTCTGATTGTGTCAATCTACAAACCCATATCCAGAAGTTGCAGTTATGATGCACTAATAATTGCCTTGAATTAAATATTTCTAAATGCAATGTAGTAACATATATTTCTAGAACAGTTCTTATTGAATACAAATACAATATAAATAACATCGAATTGAATCGATGTGATATTATTAAAGATCTAAGAGTTACGTCTGATAGTAAACTTACTTTCTCTAACTATATAAAAAATATAGTGACTTCATCGTTAAAATCATTGGGATTTGTCATTCGTAACACCAAAGAATTTTCATGTTTAAGAGCGATTACTAGTCTCTATTTTGCGTACGTGCGCTTTAGATTGGAATATTGTTCCGTGATATCGTCTACCTTTTATAACAACCACTCCGAGGTCTATCCCTGGCTTGGTATTAATGACAACGTACTTCTTTCTGGACTCCAACTCCAATCCCTTCACCATCGTCGTGTTCAAGCCGATATGAAATTTGTTTTTATGTATCTAATAATATAGTCGCGCACCGATGTTACCGAATGCTTTGTGTTTCAATGTGCCACAATATTCGGCACATCATAGCAACACCTATTGTCCCCCAGCTAGAACTCATCTAATGCTTAATGCCCCCTGCATAGGATCTGTAATTTTTCAATATCTGTTTCAGTCTGTTGATTTTCACTTGATTTCCTTCCCAGTATTTCTTAATTTAATAAAAAATATTGAGTTTTAATACCTACCATTTATTTTTCTTGCTTTCCTGTATATTTTATTGTTCTTGTTTCAGGCATGGCAATCCCTCTATAGTTCTCATATAATAACTTGTCTCCTTTCTTGAATATTGGACTTATTATTGATTTGAACCAGTCTGAGGGCATTTCTTCAATTCCCTGCTTTTCAATCTGTCTTTCATTGTTTTTTAAAATAATTTCTCCATCTTTGCATAATTTCTCCAGGCTCGCATATCAGTTCTCCTTCGGTTGAAACTGCTGTTGGCCACGTATCATCTCTCTGCTTTCTTTACTTCTTGGTAAAATGACCTTATTTCGTTTTTTTAAATTCAATTTCAATTGCTTGTTTTCATTGTACTGCCTTTTTTCTTTCTACATATTCTGCCTCATTTCCTTCATTTCGGTCTTTATATCTTTCATTTCCATTTTCATATCTTGCACTAATTCGAGTATTTTATTCAGTTTATCATTTTTTCTTTCGCTTCTCTGTTAAGTTGGTGTTTTCATTATTTTCCTAGTTTTCTCGAAGGGGTCCATTTGTTCTTCGCCACTGTTTGTTCTTCTTTTGTTGCTGTCGTCTGTCGACTCGGACTCCATTTGTTCTAGATTTTCTTTGTTTGGCGAAGGAATTTACTTGGTGCGGTCCTGGTCCTGTCCACAGATGTTCGTTGTTTTTCGGCACTGTGACCTGTTCTTATCTATGTTGCCGGGAAAGAAGGTCGCCCCGATCTACGCGTTGTAGGCCAGCCTTTATCGGCAGTATTTTTATGATTTTGCTTGTTTGTTTATAGATATTCTGTACTTAATTCTTTTCCTACCTTGCCTTTATTTCTACACTACACTTTACACAATATTTGCGGAATCCAAGGAATAATGAGGAAAGAGCGGTACCGGGATATCCATGAAAATGAAATGTTGCCATCTGGACTGTGTATTTTTCGACACGGATTTACATTTCAGCGAGAAAATGACCCGAAACACTCTCCCAAGCTATGTAGAGGATAATTGGACAAATTATCAGCTAAGGGAACGCTTAATGTTGTGGTTTGGCCAACACAATCTTCTGATCTCAATCCTATTGATCTTTTGCGATTTGAGCTGGACAGAAACGTCAGAGAAGTTTGGTCTACTTCTAGTGAACACTTGTGGATTATTTTACAGGCAGAATGGAGCAAAATTTCACTAGAAACTTTAATAAAATTGCTTAGTAGAATACTGAAACTTTGTGAAGCGGTAATTAAAAAGAAGAGTGGACACATGGATGAGTGAAAGATGTAATAATAATTGTCTTATAAATCTTATTTGTAATCTTTTCTTGCTAATTCTTTATTTACTCTAAATATACTATAAATATTACTCATTAGAAGTTTTCACATATATTTTCGAACGTCAGGAATACTCAATTTTCGTGAGTGGACAAATACCTTTGAGCGGTAATGTATATGGCGGATAGTGTATATATAAGTATATATTTTTTAATACGTTATATGTGATGATTTAAAACATATTAAACAATATTATAATATTGTGGGATGGGGAGGATGGAAGAGGTAGCAAGAGGGAAGAAAGAGGGTGAGAGGAGGTAACAGCGGAAGTGAGACGAAAACAGATTCCGGAAAATTGCTGGAGTCAGTTTTCCAACATTTGGAGTTATCCTCAACTTATTAAAAGATGACGTAGTTTTCAATGACCCGCAATCTTGTAAGCAGTTTTCCGCACAAATTCAACTTGTAATTGTGTTGTGTCGGTTAGCTTCAAGTGGAGAGGCAACAACTATTTGCAAAATTGCAAGCTTTTTTAGTGTCAGTAATGATGAAGCAATACAGTTGAACTACTGCGGTTAATATTTGATTTTGAACATGTATATAATTCTGAATTTAAAAAGAAATTCTTGTATTGTCCAAACGTTGCCGAGCGCAGAGTTTTAGTTGCTGACGCATTTCACGAACTACCGCATTGTGTTAGTTGGCGGCACAGAAATAAAACTAGCCGAAACCCTCAAGCATTTTTCTCGGAAGCACATGTACTTTTAAAAGTTCAAGTTGTCAGAAATTCTAAAAGAGGAGAATTGTTAGGTAGCAGTGCTTATAAATTAACAGGCAGCCCTTTAACTCCCCTTAGAAGAAACTATGGAAGGCAATGTGCAATAAAGAAATTCTTTCAATCGAACTTTAAGCCAGTAGCGCGTAAGAACAGTGGATTGGGTGGGTTTGATGAAAGAACGTATCAATAGTTTGAAGGAATAAAATAAAATTCAGATAAAATATGATGCTTCCATAAAACTAGCATGCCGTTGGATATTAGTTTGCGGAATTTTACACAATAGCCTTATAGCGCAAGAAGACGACAATTTTGAAAAAACCAGAAGACTAAGAAAGCAGAAATATAGAAGATGACAATGAAGAAGTTGAACTTGAAAATTCGAATTTTACCACACAACGAGGGCGAAATTAAACTACGTGCATTATTATCAATAATAGTATAATCAAATTCATAAAGCGTAATTTTATTTATTGAAAATAAACAGTTCTCGTATGCTGTGTTAGTCTTTTTTTTTTTTTTAGAAAAATCCAGTTGAAATTTATCAAAATTATATTTCGTATATTCTAATTCTGTCCTCGTTTTCTATTTTTAGCTTTTCAATTTGCAACTTTTCTTCTTCTTTGCATTTGCAGTTTAAGCTTTTCCATTTCTAATTGATTTAGTAATTCAAGTTTTTTTCTTTTCCTTTTCTAATTCTAGATTTTCAACTTCTAACTCTAACTTTCCTCTTGAAATCCAAATAAGCTATTAAACGGCTTTGCATTCGAAATTTTTTTCCTTTTACCTTGACTATAATTAAGGACTCTCTGCGACGTCGAAGGCTCAGGAGTGCTGCTGCGGCTTCTAGCAAGAAGTTCAAAGGCGGACTGTACTTCGTTTTCTAAAAACAACTCGGTGGTAATAGAGTTGCAGCGATCGCTGGCCTCATTACATTCGGATGGAGAATAGTTAATTATATTCACATCCATTGCATTTTCCAAAATGACTATCTTAAGCTAACATTTTTGCGCCGACCAAAAATATCCGTACAGATCGAAATGTGGGCAAATTTTCCTCGCCCGTGGCCAACACCCCAGAACCTGTTCTCCTTCCAAGTAGCAGCGGAAATATAAGACGCCTTGAGGTACCGCATTTTGGACTTAAGGGGGATCCACTCTATTATCTTGGGAGTGGGAATCTTTGCTTTTATCGCGGTGTAAAACTTTTTAGCAGTTGGTTTCTGACAAATTTAAATAAATAAGTACATATTGGTGCTATAATTGTTATTAAAACATTTACCTCCAACGACTCGGGCCTCTCATTGATTGCATTAGAAACCGCTTGCCCAACGCTTCCGAGTCAATCCATCGATGTTAAGAGTTAACTCCTCTTGCACGTGCATTTGGGCTTGGTTTGGCTCTAAAATTTAAGAAAACATCTAAATGATTAAAATATACGTCTAATAGTTAAATTTTGTTCTTACCTCTTCCATTTTGTGCAATTGCTTATTTGCATTTCCACACAAAAGCAAATGAGCTGACAATTGACAGGCTTGCATTCGCTTAAATTTATCATATCGTTTATGCACCGAAATTGTCTGGCAAATTTAACACATGTGCGTAAACAACTTCTAATACAAAATTTTTACAGGTTATTTGTCAACTGATATGATTATCTGTTTATCAAGTTTATAAGATTAAATAAATACCACTAATGCAATTTATTGCATCCAGTTATATAAATTTTTACTTAATTTGTCTCCAGTTTCAGTTGCTACCAGGAAGGACGCATTAGCATTTGTAATGTTGTTTTGACAATAAATAACAATCAAATTCTAACCATTGTCAAGTTACAACGTTGAGTGACATGTTGCATATCTAATTACAGTATTACTTTGCGATTTAAATTCTTTTATTTTCCAGTTAAACATTTGTAACTATTCTTTCATCATCGGAACCGTATTCCATGCTTTGGAATTATAATTTCCTAGTAAGTTTTTATGTAATTAGTCCAACTTTCATTGGATGTTTCAGTTCTCAAAGTTCAGTTGTCAGTTATGGAGTATTTCAATATCAGCGTCATTTGATTCTTCGTGAACACTATTCCAAACGACTTTATGGTCTTTTTAATCATTTTATACCTCCTTTCTAGGTCAATTGAACAACTAAATGGGATTTAGCAGTTACATTTCATAAGGTTAATTAATAATGTTCTATGTCACTTATTAATTAATTATTTAACGTGTTGAAATATAGTTGTTAAATCCCATTTTGTTGTTTAATTGTCCTATAAAAGTGGTAGAGAATAATTAAAAGGATAAGCAGAATAGGTCAGAATATATACATACAAGGAGCGCCTAGTATGTTTTTACAAATTACCACTATGTGGTGTTATTGACATATGTCATTACTAAAGGCCGGATAATATGCATTTTGCATAAATTTGCATATTTGCATAGTATATGCATTTTGTATACTATTTGCATATTTTGTAGTAAATCAGAATATTTGAAGTATCCGAGTTTTATTTATTTATTGGATGTAATTTATTATAGGATAGGCATTACTAAAAATATGTCGTAGTTGTAACAAACAAAGAGTTAAACAGCCCTCTTTAAATTAAAAATAGCATTCTATGAAGCCTCTTCTCGATACTTTTCCGATAAGCGCTTCCAAAAATTTATTAATGCTGTTCCCATACATCTAGACCGGGACAGAATTCAAGGAAAAGCTAATTCCCTGAAACTTCTAAATAAATACAAAAATACATTTTACCAGAAAATTAGGAGCACAGGTGTTTCTTTGTTATTCGGAGAAATTTATTCCCATATTCGAAAGCAATCTTATTTATTTTAAACGTCATTTTACCATTTTACGTTGGTTTTTCGAAGTGTAAACTTGTGGGTTGTTATTAATTATAATAGCAAAAATGCCGAAAATAGCGACTGTGCCTGGATGGATTACACCTTATTCAGAATTGCGTATGGATGGAGAAAAAGTATTTTGCGTAGAAATTTAAGTTTATTTCCTCTTATTAATCTATAGTTTTTAAACGATGTTTAACAAAATCACCAATACAATGCTTCGACAAATAATTTTATTTTAAAGTAAGTAAAATGAGATGTATATTTCATGCGTATTTATCAGCACAATACGGAATATCTAATATTCCGTATTCTGCTGATGATTTTTAAATAAAAATCGTTTTAAAATAAAACTATTTGTCGAAGCGTTGTGTTGATTATTTTATTAAATGTCGTTTATTCCGATTGCTTCGCAAACTCTTTACACATTAATTTTTTATTACTCCTTTATCTTACAAGTGAGAGAAAGTTTCAAGTCGAGCAGCATATCAAAACTCCATTTCATGCTGCAAAACTATCAAAGATGAAATTGACGAAGAAGGGTCAGCAAACATTACCGCAATATTTGCCATCAACCTCAAAAAAATCGGAACAAGAACAATTGAATGAAGATTTGTGCCTAATGTTTGTGTCGGCAGATATTCCACTACATAAAATAAACAATTTAAATGTAAAATGTTATTTTTGCAAAAGTACACCAGCAAATATAATATTCCCGACGAGAGCACCTTAAGAACAAATTATGTTCACCGTATCACGTATCGGCCCACTACTGATAGTGTGGGCCGATACGTAGTTCATTTAATGATAGGTATCCTTAACGTATCGGTTCCAGCAAAATCTTATCTAATTTCATCCAAACAGGGTTTGGTTTAGTTTTTAAACAAGGTTTATACAGGAAGAACTGGCAACCTTTTTTCTTACCGGAATCGATTCCAATAGAAAACATTCTATTGTTTTTAACGGATGCTGCACCATACATGGTGAAGGCAGCCTGCAACTTGAAAATCTTTTACCCAAATTTAATTCACACAACTTGCTTGGCGCACGGACTAAATCGTGTTGCAGAAGAAATAAGAAACCATTTTCTCTTGGTAAATACTTTAATTAGTAGTGTTAAGAAAGTGTTTTTAAAGGCTCCATTAAGAGTTCAGTTTTACAAACAACATCTACCCGGTATTCCGCTTCCTCCTCAACCAGTAATCACACGATGGGGAACGTGGGTGGAAGCTGCTATTTTTCATGCAAATCATTATGAAGAAATAAAGACCCCTTGGAAATGAATAAAATGAAGAATATAAGAACGGAGAAGTTTGCAGAACTGAATACACAACACAGACTAGTTATAGCGGAAATGAGTATAAGGAAGGAAATATGCGAAACAGATAAATCGTACACGAGGAATAACATCAAGAAAATGAAGGATAGCAGACTGAAGGAAGAGTATGGGAAAGAAATAGACTATGAATTGGGGAGAAAGGAATGATTGGAATATGGAAGAAAGATGGAATATCCTTTAAAATACGATTATTAAAGCAGCAGCGAAAGTATGTGGTATAACGACGATAAGAAAAATCATAAAAGAACTGAATGGTGGAATATCGAGGTTTAAGAAAAATTAGAGCGAAGAAGCAAGCCTGGAAGAAACTACAAGAAGTGACTAATGAGAGAAACAGAGTAGAATATGTGGAGAAACGCGACATAGCAAAAAGGCTGTAAGGGAAGCAAAAAGAGGAGCTGGGAAGATTTTGGAATGGAGCTGGAGGAAAGCTATAAGACGGACAATAGGAAATTTTGGAAGGTAAGAAATTTGAGAGGAAAACAGAAGAAGGAAGATGGTGGAATTGAGGATAGAGATGAGAATATGAAGACAGAAACATCCGAGATTGTTAAGACCTGGAAAGAATATTTTGAAGATAAGTTTGGACGGAAAGAAATACTAGATGTAGAACAAACTGGAGAAGCACAAGTAGAAGTGGAGGCAATGGAAGAAATCACAATGGAGGAAATAGAAGAAGCCCTAAGAAATATCAAGAGTGGGAAAGCAGCGGGAGAGGACCAAATCGAGCCAGAAATTATAAAATGGATAGGAGAGAAATGGCTACTCTATATATGTAAAGAAGCATGGTACAATGAAAAAATACCGGAAGATTGGAAGAAGAACGTAATATTGCCAATCTATAAGAAAGGAAAGAAATGCGAATGTGACAATTATAGAGCAATATGCTTGTCGTCAACTAGTTTTAAAATATATACAAGAATCATCCAAAAGAGAGTGAGGAAAAGGTGCTAGACGAAGCTAGAGGATGAACAGGCGCCATTTAGGGTAAACCGGCAAACAAATGTTAACACACACATAGCACGAAACATTATAGAAAGACAGTTTCGGAAAGACGAGGAACTATATCTAACATTTATTGACCTAAAGGGAGCATTCGATTCAATAAACAGGGAAATAATCTGGAATACTCTGACTAAATACAAGATACCGGGTAAATTAATAAAAGTGATCAAGTCTGTATATGGGGAGGTATATGCTCATGTTAGAGTGAAAGGAAGAAGTTCGAAAGTTTTTAAATGGGAAAAAGGTATCCAAAAAGGAGATGGCCTAAGCCCGCTCTTGTTTATTACGGTAATGGACATGCCAATCAAGGATACAAGAGAGTAAACGAGTAAGTACCAATGCAATGCAATGGGTACAACAACCTAGCGCCGATAGGAATTAATTCACTACTGTATGCGGATGACATCATCCTAATGACTGAAACGAGAGACAAATTACAAAAACTAATGAACATATGGGTGAAGGAGATTGAAAGGCTAAACATAGAAATTAATGTAGATAAGACAAAATATATGATAATAAATCAAAAAACGAGAGAGGAGAAAACAGCATATAACAATAAACAACCGAGAAATAGAACAGGTTTCCTCTTTCGAATATCTTGGAAACGTAATATCGGAGGATGGCAAAATGGATCTGGAGATAACTAATAAAATGAAAAAAGCAACTAAAGTATACTGCACACTGAATAAAACCATACTTGGGAAAAAGGAAATCAGCCAGGAGACGAAAATCAGGGTGTATAATTTAATTGCAAGTCCAATAATGTTGTATGGAGCGGAAACGTGGACGATACAAACGAAACACAAATCGTTGATAAATGCAGCAGAAATGATTTCATCATCATGATATCTATCTAAGGAGGATAGCTGGGGTAACTAAAATCGACAGGTGTAGAAGTGAAGACATTAAGGCAAAACTCAGACAGGAGTCAGTATTGAGGAGAATTGAAAATAAACAACGGATACATAGCGCGATTAGATCAGGACGGAATGCTAAAGAAGATTAGCGAGGCGGGATTGGAAAAGAATAGAAAAAGGGGAGGAAGGCATGGGTGGACCAGATCCGTAGGATAGGGGAGGAAGGAGGCGAAGGAATGAGGAGTATGCAGGAACTAACCCAAAATAGGAAAGAATAAAAAAGATGGGTAAAGGAGAGCGGGACTCCAGATCCGACGCCCTAGATGGGCAGAGAGATAAGACGAAAGAAGAAGATTTATTAAAAAAATTCTATTTTCTAAACGTTTGGCTATCTGGAGTTCCCACTTCGGGTACTTTCATTTCTAGCCAAGCGCTGCATATGCTGTAAATTTGAGCGAAATCCATGATAACGAGTCGGCGTCCTTTCCTTGTGAGGTAATCCCGTGGAAAAATGTATAATTAGAAAACTACTTTCACTATTCGCAGACTAGTTTCGCGGTTTACCGCTCATCAGTGCGACTTTGTGAGAAGTAGTTTTCATATCTTAATCGGCACTAGATATGCCAGTACATGCCTAATACGCATTTTTCAGCTATTTTATTATACAGAAGTGGACAGCGTTTGCCACCTGAGACTCCTGTAGTCAGCTGTAGTCGCGCTACTGGGGTAATCCCCGTGGAAACAGGTGTAATTAGAAAACTACTTTCACTATTATTCCACACTATATTTAGCTTATATGATAGATCTCTACCACTAATAGGCCAATAAAACAAGGCTGGTATGGACGATAGTTATATTTTCAGAACGTTTACAAACGTTTTCGGAACACCTTCGTCAGTGAAAATATAACTAGATAAATATATAAACAAATTTTTGTTTTTATTTGGGACTATCAACAAAATAACTAATGACTAGGATTTCTTGATATAGAGGATGTGTAATCAACTTTTATAAATATATAAATTATAAAAACTAAATTAATGTGTAAACATACATGCAAATTAAGTAAAACCTTATATCAAAAAATCTTTGTCGAAACCTTAACAATTCTGTTCAAGGACTAGGGAAAACCAAATTTAAAAACCTAGCCAAAGGTTTCCTTCTTAAGAAATGCAAATGTCATTTTAACAGATTGCTATATACATTACTTAAATTTTGAATATCGGTCCTGAAATTAATAGTTTTAGTGTCTTTCTGTATATTTATCATATATATATGATATATATGACTATTAATTTCAGGACCGATATTCAAAATTTAAGTAATGTATATAGCAATCTGTTAAAATGACATTTGCATTTCTTAAGAAGGAAACCTTTGGCTAGGTTTTTAAATTTGGTTTTCCCTAGTCCTTGAGCAGAATTGTTAAGGTTTCGACAAAGATTTTTTGATATAAGGTTTTACTTAATTTGCATGTATGTTTACACATTAATTTAGTTTTTATAATTTATATATTTATAAAAGTTGATTACACATCTTCTATATCAAGAAATCCTAGTCATTAGTTATTTTGTTGATAGTCCCAAATAAAAACAAAAGTTTGTTTATATATTTATCTAGTTATATTTTCACTGACGAAGGTGTTCCGAAAACGTTTGTAAACGTTCTGAAAATATAACTATCGTTCATACCAGCCTTGTTTTATTGACCTATTAGTGGTAGAGATCTATCATATAAGATAAGTATAAAAAGGTCACGAAATATATATATATATATACATTTAATTTACACTATATTTAGTTAACATTTGCATTATTAACTCTTCAATACTTTATATTTTATATAATTGAATCATATGAATATTTTAGTATTTCCGAATGAGGTAATGAGGTTTCGGAGACGTTATTGTGACATTAGTGTTCAGTCTGACTAACAAGCTTAAGTAGTTAAATGCGACGAAAAGCTTACCTCTGCGTTTAATTAATACTCGTCAAAGACACAAAAATCAATGTTTTTAAAATTCCCTATGTATTTCACTAGCTATAACCAAGTAGATTAAGTGATTTTTTGCTTATTCCGAATTCAAATTTTTCTCCAGTTACACTGCGAGCCGTGGAGCGCCTCAAGTTCAACATGCCTCGTGAGAATGCCTCCGGCACCGCCATTTTTAAATATTTATCGATGATAATTTTTTTCTCTCATACTTAAATATATGCTTAATAACTTCCTCTAATATTATTATGATATTGCCTTTTCTTCCATCCAAAATAAATTGTTAGAGAAGCGCCTTTTTTTTTTAGGTTGTTACGGTGGTGTTACCTCTTAAGTAATGAAAATACATCGGTGCTTGCAATAGCAAAACATGTGCGATGTAGTGTTTCAAGTGAGTGCGAGTTGTTAAAAGAATATAAAGAAACGGCGTCTACCGACCATAAAATACGCAGTGGTAAGAAACCCACAACTACTGCACGAGAAGATCGTCTATTAGAACGTTTGGGTTCTCGGAATAGGCAGGCAACTTCGACAGAATTGTGTACCGAATGGTCAGAAGCAACAAGGACACAAGTATGGCCAGTACTGTCGCAAACAGTTAATTCCTGTTGGACTCAACGTTTCGACGCCTTAAAAAAGCATCTACTGACCAGAAGGAAATGAAAACTGCCAGGCTTAAATGGGCACGCAAATTTGACAGAAGGACAATAGGCACGTGTAATATTCTCTGATGAATCAAAATCTAATTTACATGGCACAGGGTGAAGATTACAAACAGGAATATACTAAACAAACCACAAAGGTTCCAACAAGCGTGATGGTTTGGGGTTGTGTTACTAGTAATACAGTTGGTCTCTTACATTTTGTAGAGGATAGCGTTAAAGTCGACAATTTCGTGAATATTGTAAGAGATGTGTTATAAGCTTTCCTCAAACGGCGATTTCGAAACCCAAAAGCATGCATCTTTCAAGACGATTCTGCACCGTGTTTTCGCCCAAAGAAGCTACTATTATGTCTAATGCATCAGTTTTAATCTTTGCTACTCTTTTTCGTATTATAAAGTGTGTTGTTTTAATTTTTTTTTTTCTTCAGGTAAAAGATTTTATCAAAGAATTGTTCCGCTAGAATGGCCAGGTAATAGCCCGGATAGAGAACTGCTGGTTCTTTTGTATCAAAGATGTTGGCACAAAAAGGGCCCAAAAACAAAGTAGAATCAATAAATTTTAAAAAAATGAAACGAGGAAATAAAGGCTGATTATTTACAAAATTTGATTCATTCATTGCCCAATAGAATACGGATAGTTTCAAAAGCGCGAGGAAGTTCTACCAAATATTAAATACCTTCTATAAAAGTTTATTTTATATGTATAAATAAGTTGTATTCTTTTAACGTCCTTTTTGGTTTTATATAACTTGTTTGTTTCTAGATTTACCCAATTTGATACACATTCTTAAGATAAAAAATTTAAAAATAAAAAATTTAATCAAAAGAAGGTCATTGTGCGCATTATTTCATGTATAAGACACGTGGAAAACTAATTTCACATCCAAAACTTAAATATAGTTGCAAGCAGAAGTAATAATGGCATGAATTGCAAAAATAGTAAGTGTTCGGATTTCATTTTATAGTACTGTATGTATTCGTATGAACCGGAAACAAGCAAGAATCTACTGTTTTTGGTGTTTCAAGATTAACTGAATCTCACAAAAGTTGTTAATTCACGAAGAATTTCCAAGAGAATGATCGCTTATTATTTCTTCGGTTGTAGTAGACATGTTGAAACCATTTCCCTAGACCACCGAAAAGCAGTTAATGCTGTATGCAGCAATTTATTTACCAGAAGTCATTGACGAAATCTGGAAAAACAATTGAAAACATCATATCATTATGCGTCATGACAATGCCACCTTTCACATAGCACTTCAAACAATTGATTATTTGGAAAAGGAAAAGATCGAATTAGTGTCTCACCTGATTTATCGCCAGACAAAGTCGTTCTATTCCCGAATGTGAAACAGAAAGTACGTAGACAGCTATTTTCAGCACCTCAAGAAGCTGTCGAAGCCTTCTAAAACCATATTTCTGAGAGACCGACTTCAGAGTAGCAAAAAGTAATTAAAGCTTAAAGGGAAATATTTTGAAACGCAATAACAGTTTTTCCAATAAAAGTTTCTCCTAGTTTTTGGCAGCTTATAAGGACCTCCTAGTATACAATTTTATGATGTCCTTTGAAGCTTAGTCTCTTTAAAATTCCTATAGCTCGGCATCTGAGCATTTTCTTTTCAACTGTTGTTGAACTATTAACTCGGAAATAGGAATATTTTTCATTGTAGTAGGAACAAACTACTTTCGTACCCGCACATCTATTTTTTCAAGTGATAGGGTTAACAGTTCATACCTAATGTACTAAGAGTAAAATTTGGAAAACATCCGGTTCGTTTAACTTAATTATTGTGTTGGAAATTGGGGATGTAACTTGAATAAGGTTCTATCTGCTCTCTGTTACGGATCAAAGTGTACTGACCTACCCAAACGGAGGCGAAAATTTAAAGATTAGACAATATTTCCTAGAAGGGACACAAAAGGAGAGAAAATGGGAACGGTTTGTATGAAAAAATGTACGAAGAAACTATTTTTTATTTTTATTTTTATATTAGGTCTAACACCCCGACATAGGCATTAGACAAGCTAGATATGTCCTGTCTGAAATTACACGCCCCTGTTGTCTCTTTTATGTATATTGATTCGAGTACCAATTGTTTATGCCAGTTTTTTTCCTTATCTAATACTGCGGGTTCAGAGAAATTGAAAGAGTGATTATTGTTTGTGGTGTGTGTGCACAGGGCTGTCATGTTTGACTTTTTATTCCCAGTAAGGCATTTCTGCAATCCAAGTTGTAAAACTGGTCCTTAAATGCAAAATAACTACTATTAATTATTATCAAATATCAGGTTCATCAATGGATCACCCATGTTCACCTATACTTGCCTCATTAGTTATGAACAAACTACTTATTGTTAGATCAGTGACAAGTCTATCATTTGAACTACCATTTTTATTCATTTACGTGGATGACATAATTACATGCATTCCCCAAAGAGCATCACAAGATATACTTAACTATTTTAACGAATTTAATCCACATTTACAATTCACGTTAGAAGTAGAAAAAGATAAGAAATTGAACTTTTTGAATGCTACAGTAGTGAGAAATGATAATAATACCATCTCAACTAAATGGTACTACAAACCTACTAGCTCTGGCCAACTGTTAAATTTTAATTCACAACATCCAATGAAACAAAGAATCAATACAGCCACAACCCTAAAAAATAGAATATTAAATCTAAATAGTCAGGAGTTCCATAACGAAGAAATTGATCAATAAATTATTATATAATAGTAGGATAGTGCACTACGGGAATAGCAAGGAACCGAATACAAATAGTAAATATCTCTCTTTCCCCTATATCAAAGGACTCGGTGAAAAAGTGAAAGTAATTTTAAATAACAAAACAGATAAATTCGCGTTCTATAACACAAAAACTTTAGCTCTTTTATTCACCCCCTTAAAAACAAAAACACCGACGCCACTACAAAGCAACCTAATTTATAAATTGGACTGCCAAATGTGTGACGCAACCTATATGGGACAGACAAAACAGTACTTAAAAAACGAATTCAGAATCACAATTTGGATTGCAGAAATGCTTTACTGAGAATAAAAAGTCAAACATGACAGCGCTGTGCACACACACCGCAAACATTAATCACTCTATCAATTTCACTGAACCCGCACTATTAGATAAGGAAACAAACTCGCATAAAAGATTGGAACTCCAATCAATATACATAAAAGAGACAACAGGTGCGTGTAATTTTAGACAGGACATATCTAGCTTGTCCAATGCCTATGTCGGGATGTTAGACCTAAAACAAAAATGAAAATAAAAAATAGTTTTTCCGTACATTTTTTCATACAAACCGTTCCCATTTTCTCTCCTTTTGTGTCCCTTCTAGGAAATATTGTCTAATCTTTAAATTTTCGCCTCCGTCTTACATGTTTGGGTAGGTCAGTACACTTTGATCCGTAACAGAGGGCAGAGACAACCTTATACAAGTTACATCCCCAACTTCCAACACAATAATTAAGTTCCATGAATCGGATATGTTTTCCTTATTTACCTTAGTACATTAGGTATGAACTGTTAAATCTATCATTTTGACGGTTCTCTGATTGTGCTAATGTATTTTTAGTCTGATGATGCTATATAATAGATAGCGAAACGTAACTCCATGTACTACTGCGTTTAAGTAATTGAACCTTTACTGTCCGAACTCCAAAGAAATATCCCCAATTGATCTACCCATTATTTATAGTCACATATCGCTTCCTCATAATATAAACTCAAACGATAGTAACGCCTGTTTAATTTAATATAATAGGTATTTAATAAACATAAAGGAATTTATAAGTGTTCTTTTTATCACTAATATAATTAACCTTTCTATACTCACGTCAAAAATGAAAAACGTATACTATACTATATAAGTCGGTCTCACAGACCGTATGCGTGAGTATAGGAAGGTTAACATTTATTACCGCAAAGTACAATCGATACTATCTTAACGATTACGATGTCAAAAAACGGGAAGTATGATTTTCCAAATGATAGTACTGTATTCAGGTCAGAGATAATTGTTCCTAGTCTTACACCAAAAATTTAATTTCAAATCAGGAATGTTTGGTCCATCGACGACATTTTCTACTGCAACGCCGTTTGGTCAACCGTCATCTTTCAACTATTTTCCGAGCAATGGAGACTACAGCACTTGGAGCAGCCAGAGAAAATACGACGATTACTACAGAGACACGCAGAATATGTACACCACGGCCATGCCAGATTCGACGATAAAGATCGTCGAGCAGGCAATGCAGAATTTAGGTGCGTAATTTCTGATACTAATTTTTTCACTCCACCTTTACCTATTACTTGAACTCTAATTAGTAGAATATTCTTTCGGAGTTTGCTGTGCACCAATAATTAGTTGTTAACGTTTTGCTGTCGATACTGCTAGCGTGAAACTGTTGCTATTCTTAAAGAAGTCAGCAGTATGGATAACGAAACATTATATATATAAACGAACTGTAAAGAGGTTTGTATCATGAACACCAGGGCTAGAGTTAGGCGCTTGACGTTGAAATGCTGTGAATTTGAATGATTCTAGTGCTAGCAGGCGAGAACGCCACTGCCAGCACGTGAAGTTTGATAGTGGGACACAGAAAACGACGACCGCCTTACCCTGTTTGACTTTACGGTTCGTTAATAATCTTTAAGAAAATCTAATTCAGAAATTGATGTTTGTTTGTTGATTCAAAAACTCATTACGTCTTGACATTTCGACATCATGATTTTCACATCACTTACGATCTTTATTATCTTATTAGATTTGAAAACGCCATCTGGTGATTCTAAAGACTCCTTAGGTCAACAGAAAAAGACAACATGGGCGAGCATCGCCAGTCAACCTGCGAAACCGCAGTTGACAGTTCAGAATCTAGGTTTAAAGAAGAAAGGACCGGGTATGCCACCAGGTCCGATAGTTCCAGGCAAGCACAACATGGATATAGGCACGTGGGATACGAAAAATACTCCGCCGCAGCTTCCAGTCGTCAACAATACGGTTCCTAAGACTATAACGCCCAGTCTACCCGTTCGTCAAGCGTGGAATGGACCTCCTACTAACAGGGCGCCGCCTGCAGCACCCCGGCCAGGTCCGCAACATCCCCAACATCCCATGCAGTCCTATCAAACGCCGGCTATGCTGCCGCCTCATTTACCGACAGCCGTTAATATGCCATCCGGTGCGCAGGTTCAGACCATGATGCCTGGTGGTCCAGTGCCGGTGATAATGGCACCCACAGCTGCGCCGACACCGTCTCATCCAGTATTAGACGAATTACGCGGTAAGAACAATTACAACCCAACCGAGTTCGATTTAACCGCGCCGAATGCCCGTTTCTTCGTGATCAAGTCGTATTCGGAGGACGACATCCACAGGAGCATCAAATACGAGATCTGGTGTAGTACCGAGCATGGTAATAAACGGTTGGACACGGCCTATCGCGAACGTGAAAATAACGGTGCAGTTTATCTATTCTTTTCTGTGAACGGTTCTGGTCATTTTTGTGGAATGGCGCAGATGGTGTCGTCGGTGGACTATAACTCGAATAGTTCCGTTTGGTCGCAGGACAAGTGGAAAGGACAGTTTAAAGTGCGCTGGGTATATGTGAAAGACGTTCCAAACGTTCAGCTGCGCCATATTCGGCTAGAGAACAACGAGAACAAACCGGTTACGAACTCTAGGGACGCGCAGGAGGTGCCGCACGCCAGAGGACTGCAAGTGTTGAGGATCATGCACTCCTACAGGCACTCGACGTCGATATTCGACGATTTCGTGCATTACGAGAAGAGACAGGAGGAAGAGGACAGTCGTAAGCAACCGGAGATTATGAAAAACAGCCACGAAGGTGGCGGCCATGGTGGACGCGAACACAGAGACCGCGGAGATCTTAGGGGACGCAGCAATCACGAGCGTGACGGCGAAAAAGATGGACATAGGCAAGGGCATCGTAACAATGATCATCATGGCGGTCATCATAAGGTATGCTACAGGTAATACGAAGTTTCACTGCAGAAGGAGTCGAAAAATTTCTAGTGGGGTATCATAAATTTTGTAGTGTAGTACATCTTTACCTTATCATCCCAAAACTGGTAGCTTCACAGAACTACCCATATCAAAGATCGGGCACTCCTGCGGTTGATTTAATTTTAACTCTCCATTGTGAAATTTCGTGTGAACTGTACAACTTCGTTTAATGTAGATAAATGATGTTGTTGTATAGGATTTTCCACAACTTATGCGTAAAATTTATTTATAACATTATATGAGGTAAAAAATAGCCAGAATTAAAAAAATGATTAACAAAAATTTAAGAAAGAGAAATAAAAGTCTTGTTTTCTGTTAACTGACTTATTTGTCGCAACAAATGTTGTTATCCCCGGCAGTGTCGAAACAATGATTTACGACATGAACTATACGCGGTGTTGCCGTAAAATTGATGAATTTTGCAAGCATAAACATTTGCCTTTTGATAAAAGAGTGGGTGACATGTTATCATTAAATAATGTAAACCGGACTTTACTCCGAATTTTATTGTCGCGCCTTGCACGTAAGTGGAGACAAAGACCGGTTTACACTACTTAATGATAACACGTCATCCACTCTTTTATTAAACCTTATCACTGTTTGCAGTTCCCAATCATTTCCTTACGAAACTTAAAAAATGTTTGTTTTATTTATTATGAATTTTCTTGTTTTAATTTGATGCATAACTTGTGAAAAATCCGGTACATATGTTATAAGTTTTCTTTAGTGACTTCCGGGTTTTGCCGTGGTCGTTTACTAAACCTTGACGTTTTGCTGCTCATGCATGCCATGCTGATGGGGTGCCATCAGCTTCTTCAGAAGTTCTCTAAAGACCATATCTACTTCGTTTCTTCTCTGGACCTGGTTGATTTTCTTGTTGAACTTCACCCTGTAGCGTGTAACACAGGAAAGAGTTCGCTTAACATAGCATAGATTTCCACCGGGTATCCCCGGAAATACAAATCTTAGCTTGGGACGTTTCACATTTTTTATGATACCTTTTCCCCATCTGTCATCACCAGAGAGGCGACAAATAAATAAGTTCGATTCGCCTAGCGAGTCACCCAAGCGAAGTATGCATATGTTTGTCGCTGGACCTCGCTGACTAGTCGGGCGTTCAATTGTAGGCTTTGCAGTGCGGTACGTAATCTGCTAAAATCAATGAAAAATATTTTTTTAATTCTAGAATTGTCTTTCTACTTATTTTATTATACTGTATAGTAAACATGGACCGACACATGTTAATAATTTATTAATAAGAAAGTAAAGATGAAAATGTAGTTTTACATTGTTGGATTTAAATTTTAAGCAACTATGGAAGATCGTCATTCTCGCTATTAAAATGAGTGCAATATGCATTCATTATTATATGTTTCTCTAAATTATCTATTGTAAATTGCGTTCTTTGAGATGTAAAAATAGTTTTGAATTTCGAGAAAAATCTCTCGACCTCACAGCTTGTTGCAGGCGCATAGGAAAATTGTGAAATAAGCTCTCTGCATTTTATGTAGTACTGATTTTGGTCGTTAATTGTGTTTGAAATATCTTTCAAGGTATTATAGTCTGGATTACGTTCTATTACAGCTTTAATTTTTAAAAAAGTAAACGAAAACTACGATAGTTCAAAAATATATACATATAACGAAAAATCGGGTTTATGGAAAACGCAACGCCTTTTATACGTCAAGATAATAATAATATTAACGAACAACAATAGCATACGCTCTACGTGAAGACTCAAATAGTACTGGCTGATACTGCCGTATGTATACATATAAGCATATTCCAATGCGCTAGCGCTACCCGCTACCCCACTCTACTAGTACTGGTCGTACGCTCGTGATAATCGAAACTTATTTATTTGTCGCCTCCTGGTCATCACTGATCTGTATTCGACATTCTGTCACCGTCACCCGTTCCGGAACATGTAGCGCAATACCAATACAACGCTACAAAGAGAAATCAAGAAGTTTAAGAGGCTGCAAATTATGAAGATCCGGAATAACAAATCTCAGCTTGGGATGTACACTGTTTTATATCTACCTTTTTCCCATCAGTCATCACTGATTTGTCTCCGGTCTTCGGTCCCCGCCGAAGAAGAGGGGTATAATTTAGAAAAAGCATCATAGGATAAGCCTAGCTATCAAAGCTTGAGGAGCGTGAGTCCGAAAGGTTTATATGGGGAGCCTAATCACCTCAATTAAATTTTGAAAAATAAAATGTTGCGGCATTTTACTTTTAAAATTTGAATTTAAAACCGTAGTCACAACTGAAAATAATTTTGCTCATTTTCCATCAACTGAAGGCTGATAGAAAACGGAAGAAAATTTCCTTGAAGAGAACGTCATATGATTAACGAAATATAATATAATAAATACATAATAAAAATGTAGCACCGGGTGGATCCTATTGAGTCTTACCGCTGCAACGACAAGTTGCTCGGCATCGCCATCTTCAAATGCTGAACGGCCACTGCAAATTGGCCGAGGAGCTCCTGAAGCGCGAGGACGGGTGTGTTGAAGTCCGGCTGTGGAAGCCGGGCCCTCGATTCCAGATTGTTGGGTTCTACAGTCTTTCGGGAGGGTTTGGACCCTTTTGAGTTGCCGGAGGCTACTGCGGCGTATGACGTCTGAGGTTGGGTCGGGCAGATCGGTGGTTGCGCCGGGGAAGGCGCGGGAGGTTGCGACGAGGAAGCCGCTGGGTCAGGGCCTCCGGCCGAAGAGGCGACCGGAGGGTTAGAACGAAGATATTTAGGCAGTCGACGGGGAAGCCGGGGACATTCCCGGTAGTTTGCGGTGTGCTCGCCACTGTAGTTCGCACAAGAAGATTTGGCTTCCTTGTCACGGGTGCAATCATCTGCACGGTGCTCTCCGCCGCATCGCACGCACCTCAAAGGCGCTGTGCAGTGGAATTGAGCGTGCCCGTACTTCTGGCACCGGTAGCATTGTCCTAGGCCGGACTTGGAGCGTAGGGATTCGATTTTCACGTCTAAGGAGAGGATTTTCTTTAGTGAGAAGATATCTTTCATGGTAATTTTACCATTACCAGGGGCATGGGGTTCTTTGTGCGGTAGTGGCGCAGACGTGCGACGCCCTCTTTGCTCCCTCTTAGCCCCCTTTGGAATGGCAACGGAGCGGGAATTCGTCGTCTTCTGTGGGAAGTCCGGCGGGGATGGCGGTTTCTCGGCCGCCGCCGGGCCTTTCTTCACGGCAGAGCTCGGCGCCTGCCTGGCCTTCCTCTTCGTGCACGTTTCCGGCACGTTGGAGTCCTGGGGTCCTTTCGACCGATTTCCATCGCTAATCTCTTGACGAGGAGTTCTAACTCCTCGTCAGACATCGCGGCAAAACTGGGCGAGCTCGACGCGGCCAGCTCCTGGTTCTCGGTCTCCGTTTCCATGAGGTCGCTTTCCACGTCGAGGAGTTCGTCGTCACTATCTGTGAACTCACAGTCGTTAATGACTGGCCGGGAAGCCATGGCTTTCACGGCTTATTTTAGAACACAAATATCGATAAAAATAGTGAATTAGGTTTAGACTAATATCATAAAAAGTAATTTTAAAGCGATTTCACCAAACAAATTATAAAGAGGCCAAAGAAACGATCTTAAATACAAAGAATACAATTGTAAATCTCTCCAAAGAACAACCGACACAGCAACAAATAAGGGTTTTTAACCGAGGACTCAACTACGCTACTGCACCTGCCAAGATTACAGAGGAAAACATTGCTCAAATGACCAGAACATCACCAAGGAAGGCGAAAGGGCACTAAAGGAAATTCGAAACGACCATAAAATCATTGTTCTACGCAAAAAACGGAATACTAAGAGAAGATTACTATGTTGTTAGATCCAGATAACTACAACGAGCCCGAGAGGGACCCAACAGCAAAGACTGAGCGTCAGATAAGCAAGGCGGTTAGAGAATAACCAATGGCTCAGGAGAATCAACGATACCTGCTGCCATCGGAAAGCCAACCACCGAGACTATACGGATTATCGAAGATACATTAGATCTGTAATCCTCATCGAATGATAGTCAGCACCTGTTGATCGACTAGATATGGCCTTTTATACTATTAAATATTCTCTGTCGTTTTTAGGTCACTCTAACAAATTGGAAATGAGAGGCTATATTTTCAGAATCTTAATGAATAACATGTTCGTGTATCCTTCGTCAGTGAAAATATAACATTATGTGTAAGCAAATAATTGTTTTTATTCCCAAAATAAAAACAATTGTTTGTTTATACATAACGTTATATGTTCACTGACGATGGTTATACGAAAACATTATTTCTTTCGCGTTCTGGAAATATAGCTGTCGATTTTCATTGCTATTTGATTGGCCTAAAAGTAGGAGAGAATACTTCAAAAAGCTAAATATGAACTAGCGAAATATGTGATTAAAAAACTACAGCAGTCTGTAGCTAACTAGCAGTTTTGTAAAGAACCCCAAACACTTCATACTAAGGCAACAATAGCTCATCGATATAGACGTTCCGGTGAATTCCAACGTCGAATCGTTCTTTACCAACGTCCCAGTAGAAAACTTGTACCTAGATGATTGCATGAAGACCTTGTCAATTTCGGAAGATTATGCTTTAGCACAGCCTACTTTCTTTGGAATGGAAATATCTACAAGAAAAAAACTATGTGCCGTCATAGCATCACTTTTTCCTCGGGTAATAGCCAATATCTTCATGGATACTTTCGAAGAAGAAGCTATAATATTCAGTGACTAGAAACCGAAATGCTGGTATTGCTATTTGGATGACGCCTTTGTTGTATGATCTCCTGGAATCAACGCACTTCAAGAATTCTTGAAGCACCTCAACCAATACTGCGATAACATCAAGTTTGCCATGGACACCAAAGAAGATGGCTTTCTGCCTTTTGTAGACGTACTTGTAAATCGTAACGAAGATGGAACACTTGGCCATGGGGTATACCACAAGAAAATCCGTACCGATGGATATTTGGCAGCTTTGCATCGCCATTCTCAAGAGAGGAGATCTGTCATAACTAGACTTCTACGAAGAGCTACAAAGATTAGCGATGAAAATAACAATAATGAGTACAGAGTTAAGAAGATAGAGAGAATGAATAAAAAGAAAGAGAAAAATGAAAAACAGCCCGAACCAGTAGGATACGTTCATCTACCTTGCGTCGCTGGAATAAGCGACAGATTGGGAAAAATCTTCGAGAAGAAAAGGATCAAAATGGTGGTTATCGACTAAGCTATTCTTGGAAGCTTGCGCTACGGCAAGAAGACAGAGTCGAGAAAACAAACGAATTAGATATTGCCCAACGAACCACGACGGTCACGCGCCAACGGGAGGAACAACGAGTAGCAACTTCCTAAAAAGCTGACAGAGTATGAACAGGGAAACGTCAAGTTTTAGTAAACGACTACGTAAAAATTCCGAAGTCGCTAATTCATTATACAACGGCTGTGGAAGCCTAGACTCGACGGTTTTCTGTTTTTATTATTATTATTCTATATATATATTGGCTATATTGCCAATCATTATTCACTCTTTTAGGAAAATTGTAGATTTTAGGGTATTTCGTATATTAATTTTTATTTTTGTTATAGGAAAGAAATGACAATAATAGAGGGCGTGGTGGCCGTGGAGGACGGAATTAAAACAAACAAAAGAAATCCATATTGCATCTCTTTTAAAGTGTGCACATCTATATTTGCTACTCCTATCGTAGCATAATCTGTTATAGCTTATTATTCATCACTCATAGACGTCTAAATTAGTTATTTCGTACTCTGGGTTGCATGTCTCTATAGTTTAGCCGAACAAGGACAACACCATTAAATTTTTATATATATATATATATATAAAGTTAAAAATAATTTTATTGAAATTCCTAATATTTTGCTTGAATAATTTTCTCATGCTTTCGTTTCGAAACGAATTGTGTGATTACCAGATATATATACCTTTTTTATTATTATTATTCCTATCGTTCAGTTGATTATATTGTGGTTCTCCATGTCTGCCTAACCAAATTGGTGATCATAATTTTACAAGAGGTAACAAAAAATAAGAACTATTGGGTGTCTTTAAGTACTGCAGTCTCTTTCTGGTCTATGTGGTGTTAAAAAGCTACTACAAAAAATATTTTGAAAGAAAATGGATTCGTAAATTTTAAGAAAGAAAAGCAAAAATATATGACCATTTATTAATTTTACGTGTGGGATTAATACATAAAAAT
Organism: Chrysina gloriosa; assembly: GCA_038088585.1. Taxonomy (NCBI): domain Eukaryota; kingdom Metazoa; phylum Arthropoda; class Insecta; order Coleoptera; family Scarabaeidae; genus Chrysina; species Chrysina gloriosa. Next base: position 32,887,180 of record CM076089.1, read on the forward strand.
AATTTTAAAAAATTACAAACAATTAAAGAATAAAATCTGGTATATGGATCACTAGTAATATAGTTGTAATATAGCAGCCCACTCTTCGGATCGGGCTAGACGCAATCAAAACACAAATAAAGTGCTACTTCATTTTGAGCAGTTTTTACGCGGAAGTGAACTTTTTAAAATTAAATTGTATAAAATGTACTAAATCGTAATGAAAATTATGGAATAAATGAGAAGAAGAGAAAAATAGAATGAACGATATTCAAATCAAAATGGTAAAAGTTAAACTAGTGTTAATTTTCCCGGACAATTTTAATAACGATAAATAAACAAATAATCATATAATAACCTATCAGTGGGGAACTGAGTGATATGGACAGGCAACGAAAACGTCAGTGGATTTTGGTGTTTCAACGACATTAAGAAATGGAACTATTACGAAGCTGTGTGATTGTGTTAATATTCACTTCAACTTCTAAGAACTAAAGAACTTACAACAAATTGGCAGACTATTTAGTTAAAGAATAACGAACACTTGCTTGTTTATATAATGATAATGGTATATTCGTTACAGTTTTACAAATGTTTTCCAATTTTGTAATTTTTGAAATGATGAAGATCGAAGAACTATGCAGTCTATTTAGAAAAAGAATTGTTGAGATAATTGATATAGTTTAATTATATAGGCTACGAACCAATAATGCTATGTTCAAGTTTAAAAACGTTTTGATATGTGATGTTTGTAATCGCGAAATAAAAACACTTTTGTTCTGTTAGATGAGTGAATCCCTTAAACAATTTCATTATTTTTTTGTATATAATTTATTCATTCCTTTCTTTATAATTTATGTACAAAATCAAGTTAATAAACCTATTTCACTGTAATTTTTCCTCTATCTAGATACTTTATAAAGTAATTTCAATTTTGTTATATAATTTTTTGTGTAAATGTGTTTTCCATCTAGAGTTGCAGTGACAGACAATACTGTTCATGTAAAATATAGTACATACTCAGTTTCTTAATAACCATTTTTCGATATTTGTTTCTTTAAATTTTGTGTTATATGTTGTATGTTAAAGAAAATATGTCGTACTAAATTAGTGTGTTTTTATGTAGCTATAACAAATGTAGTAAATATTTTATATGTGAAGTTCACTGTGCCCTTATTTATGGTTTAACATCTATTCACGTAACTTGATTGGAAAAATGTTCAGGCAAAAGAATCATGTATAGGCAATTTAAAGTTTGATGGCGAAGAATTCTCAGAACTAGATAAGATATTTAAATGCCCATTCTTAGCAACGAGCGGCTGTATAAAGCTATCAGTGGCGTGGAACTTATTTAAGCAGGTGAATCTCGTTACTTCGCAACTGTTCACACACATCACGCACCATTAATAGCGTCATACAGCAATGCGCTTCTAGAAATAGACACTTAAAAATTTCGTCTATTGATAATGAAATAATTTGCGTAATGTAGATATAGTTTTTCATATTTAAAGTGGATGTTGTATTCGCTTCATTTAACAAAGTTCTATTTTGCAAATGTCGTATGCAAAGATTGCAAAAGTTGTTGAAAAGAACTCTAGTATTTTGTAAAAAGGAAATGTATAAAAAATAATTATGTTGTAGCGCTATCTATATGTTTGAACATAGCATGATGGGTATGTCGTCTGTTTTAACACCGTGCCTAACAAGTTAGCACTTGTGCGAAGTGCAGTGATGATTGTAATTTGAATGTTATGGATCCGAATAGTGGGCGTTCTGTTGAAGCTACTACATACATCAATAAATCATCAGTTAGATTAAATATTTTAATCAAAAACAGTGTGTTTTAATTTTTCTTCTCTCCAATCCCCTATAGTAGTACCAACAAGCTGTGATACAAAATAATTTTAGAAATTTGTGTCTATCATCTGACTAAGTGCTTCTAGAATGTATATACAGTATGTAGGTAGTATTATGGTTGTTGAAAAGACACTTTCAGTTGTCTAAATTTTAAATTATATCTTTTAAACGCTTACGACATTCCCTGAAGAATTTTTTCTATCATTTCTACATTATAGGACAACCATGAAAGCCTACATATGTATATTCGATTATAGGTGATTTTTTCAGTTGATTTTTTGCGTATTCTCGTTATCAAAATGAGTAAATTGTTTTCATTTGTCTAACTTTAATCAATCAGGGTCGCTTGTGTTAGTTTGTACCGTATTGCCACAAATAAATAATACAGATATACAGTCTGTTACATAACAGCGTAGCTGCGATTACTGGCAGGAGATACTGGATGATCAACTGAAAGCATCTGAGGTTAGCTATACAAAATTTATGTTGACCTTACTGTGCAGTTGGCTGACCTGAATTTCTGATCGTATTGATTATGTTTAATGTTTACACGTGGGTCAAACAGAAAAGTTATCTCAGATTTATAAATTAACGATATGTTAATTTACACCATCTATGGTAATAAAAATAAACAATTGCAATATTATTTATTAAAACCATAGTACAATGTACTGCAGTCTAGTAATAATAATAAAAATTGTTTAATAGATGTTCGAAATATTCACCATCATTTTCACGACACACGTTTGCCCGTCTTCTCATATTTTCAAATACATTTTTCAGCATTTCATGTGGTATATTATTTATTTCTTTAGAAATCGCCGCTTGTAATTCATTCAAATTATGAAGTCTGTTGCGGAATATTTTATTTTTAAAAACCCAAAACGAAAAATGTAGGGGCGTTGAATCGGGTGAATTTGCTGGCCATCGATTTATACGAATTAACCTGTCATTGTAAAATTCTAAATAATTGATGGTATTCCGTGCCCTATGTGGCGAAGCACCGTCCTGTTGAAAATATCCACTACTAATTTCATCATCATGCAAGCTATTCAGAAATGGTGTTAGAATTTGTTCCCGATAACGCTCTGCATTTATAGTATCGTGGAAAGAAATTGGTCCTATTATCAGTTTTCTTGACATCGCAACCCAAATACCAACCTTTATAGGATGATGGTCGCATTCAATAAAAACATGGGGATTTTCTGTAGATCATGTGCAAAAATTTTGAGCATTCATGTAACCAGATAAATGAAACCAAGCTTTGCCTGAATAGAAAGTTAAATCAAAGTCATCATGTAAATTTGCATTAAACCATTGACAATAATTCCTTCTTGCCTTAAAATCTTGGAGACGCAGATGTTGGCAAATTGAAACTTTGTAGGGATGCATACATAATTTCCTTTTTAGTGTTGTATGAGCACTTCTATAGGAAATACCTACGAATAAGTGATAATTAAAACCCAGTGTTTTAAAATAATTAAAAAATTCACCTGCTTGAGTAGACAATTTCCGTATGGATTTATAATAATAGTAATAATAATAATACTTTATTAAGCGCCCAACAGAAACTCAGAAAGACGGACGCATCAACAAAAAGAGAAAATTATGCATGAAATACCGAAACAATATGCAGTACTAAGGTTTTTACATATATATATATATATATATAATAATATATATAAAAATATATAGCCATAGTAAAATATATGCATACCTATAACAAAGCAAAAAAAAACAATTGCTTGCAAATTCACACGTTACAGAGTTACAGACGAGTATCGAGCATGATGTCACTAAAGAGTCTGTTAGCACATTTGCTGATATGGTAAATTGGGCTTCTGATCATTATGTTCTACACTTGGGAAGCTGGAAAGTTGTACAATGCCTGGATCCTGCCCGTGGCACATGAAAGTTAATCATCTTAAGTATGCAGGAACAGTCTATTCTATTGTGTAATAAATTGCTGAGAAAGTTAGCTGCACATTTTTCTCGCCGAGCTCTTAAAGAATCAACTCCATCATCCAGAAGAAGCCCACCATGTTTCATTCCGTGTAAGGGATACACCCCATCACGCTTGTAGGTCAGGAACTTAAGAAATCTTCTTTGGATAGATTCAACTTGAAGCTCGTAAGAAGTATATACAGGATGCTAGATAATAGACGCATATTCAAGTTTGCGACGCACAAGTGCAAAAAACAGCTTCTTCATGACATCAAAATTACTAAAATATTTACTTGACCGCATAACAAATCCCAATGTTCTGCTGGAAGACTGGCACAAGCTCATCACATGACTAGTGAAAGTTAACTTTGTGTCAAAAACAACACCCAAATCGGTAATCTAGGAGTCATTACGCAATAAATCGGCACTAAAACCAAATTGGTCTAATTTTAGGAGTAAAATGTTGTGGTCAACTGAACCAAATGCACGCGCAAAATCCGTGTAAATTATGTCCATTTGACCACCAAAATATATTTGTACAGAATGTGCTCTAAAACTTTCGAGATAATTTGAAAGAATTGATATGGGTCTGTAGTTGTTTAAATTAGAATTATCGCCTTTTTTAAATATTGGTGTAATTCGGGCGAACTTCGGGCGCACAGGAAATTGGCATGTCTTTAGGCACAAGTTAAACAATATATTCAGCGGACGCACTAACACAATGCGACAGTCCTTAATTAGAAATGAAGGAATTTGATCATCACCCGCTGTTGATGTAGATTTAAGCTGCATTATACTATGCAAAATATCGTTATCCGATACAGAGCAGACACCAAAGGAATTGTAGGATAAGCTCACCTCAGACAAATCCTCATCGCTACTCGACGGCAAATATATACCCGAAGAAACATCTGCAAATCCATTAACGATCTCAGCAGGGTCATCTAGAACACTATCGCCGTTATTCATAACTGAAGGTAGTCTGGTAGTGCGTTCTCTGTGATGTACGTATTGCCAAAGGAAACGTGGATTATGCCTTAAACTTTGTTCGGCTAATTGTAAATAATTCTTGTAAGCCTCATGAATTAAGGTTTTAGTTAAAGACCTAAGCCTACCAAACTCAAGATAGAAACACTGACGTCCCGTAGACTTCCATTTACAATGATAGAATCTCTTGAGTTTAAGGAAATGAATAATATTGCCAGTGAACCAGGGAGGAAAGGTGCAATGGTGTCTCCTGCTAGAAAAAATTGGAACAGAGTTGTCCAAGATAGTATAAAGTTTGAAATAAAATAAATCCACACACGCATCAATATCATCAACCAACTCCAAATCCTCCCAGTCCGTCGTAAACAATTCTTCGTATAATCTCACGTAGTTAGCTCTGCGAAAATTGTACCGTTTATGAATATTGGAGGGAAACCGTGAAACTGTAATCGAGGTGGGAACACGTCCTGTTATAGATAAAGAAGGATGAAACACGTCCTCAGGTACCACCGGCGAAGACTCACGCTCAACATTTATTTCAGGGAGATATTGGAAAAAACAAGATCCAGTAATCTGCCGCGATCATTGACAATTGAGTTAAATTGACCTAAATTTAAAGTTGCTGAAAAATTATGGATGGCTGCTGCTTTTGAATCGGTACCGTATGAATTAAAGTAATTAGGTATGTTAAGGTCTCCGACGAAAATAACAGGATGATCAAGTAGTATTACACTTAATGCGTCGAGAATCAAGCTTAAGTCATTGGCAAGTACAGAAGGAGGCACATAGATTGCAACAACATAAAAGATATATTCACCCACCACGCATCTGCATACAATCGTATCAACTAAAGGAACTAAATTGTGAAGATCATATTTAACAAATTCATGGTTAATATCAGACCGCAACGCCACCAAAAATTACTATTGTAAATGCACATGCACCATCGGAAGATAAGGATGAGGAGATTAAAATTAAGTATTACGAAGAACTTGAAAAATTGTATGATGCACTACCAAAGTATGATACAAAAATTTTAATAGGCTGTCCCATAGCAAAAGAAAGATAAGCAGAAGTTAGTTAGTATTTAGACATAGTTGTAGATGTACGCTTGATTACACAAAGTAATAAATAAGTTTAAACATAATGGAGTATTACTTGCTTTGACACTAAACAATTAAATAATTACAAAGTTACTATAAGTTATTTCATGGCGATCCTGCCAGTTTTCGCGCGCGAATTTCTGCGAAAATACGGATCGAAAGATCGAAGAATGGATCCGATTGTATGGAGAGAATCGAGTTGTTTCTGTTGAATCGATCGTGTTAAATTTATTGTTTCCGCTTTTGGTGCCGGTTTTGGAAATAGAACGAGGATATTCCAGGATCAGAAGATGTCAGGATTAGAAGCTGCAAAGTTTACAAGATTCTACAATTCTAGCTGTAGTCGTTAAGTTATAAAATGGGATCGACTCAATCCCAAGAGGAAAAGAACATCATCATCGCCCAGGCAGGTAACAGCGGGGGTACGTCGGCCGAAGGCTTCACCCTAACGGAACTGGGAGGAGGTCTAGCTGTGCTGATAGCGGTCATAATAGTTGGGTATTTGATTTAGAATCGATGCCGCAAGATATGGGAAAAGAAGATACGAAAGGAAATCACGAAGAGCCACGAATTCATTCCGCTGGGTCTACAAGGAAAGTGAGGTGCAGGTACATAATAATAAAATAATAATAATAATAATCATAATAAGGCTAGTTAAAAATTGTTTGAATTTAATGGATATTACGGATTTTACAAAACTATGATGAAGTGAAATCATTCAAAATTAATTTGATAAAAGACAATCAGGAAAGGAGAACGAATTTAGATTTAGTACAGAAAAAGCTTAAAGAAGTAGACATATTTTCGATAAGACTAAATACATTAAAAATAGAATTTAGTACTAATGCTTCAAAAATAGACGTAAACGTAGTTATACAAATAAAGCATCATATTAAGGCAATAGAAAATATAATTAGTTATGTTCATAATGTATTAGAAGATAGATTACATTACATAAAAATGCCAGAATCCTTCGATTTAAAAACGGCTGGTAGCCTGTTACCATCAATAGATGGAGCAGAGGATACCACAAAAAAATTAATAGATTCAATCTTATTGTATGCAGAATTACTCAATCACGATGACAGAAAACATTTAATAAACTATGTTTTAAAAACACGATTATCAGAAAATGCTAAGGTACGCTTAAATGAAAATTACGAGTCCGTAGAATTGCTTGTTAGAGACATAAAAGATCATTTTATAACTAAAAAATGTGCAACCACATTGTCAACTCAATTGCATCAAACCAAACAATTAAATAAATCAATCGACGAGTTTGCTCAGGAAATTGAACAGTTGCTCAGCGAATTAACGCTGGCACAAGCGGAAGATAATGAAAATTTATTACATTCCTTGCGCCCCGTAAACGAAAAATTTGTAGTCAGTTCTTTTTGCAATGGTGTAAGAAATCACGATTTGAGAACAATTCTTAAAGCTAGAAACTGTGTGACTCTTAAGGATGCAATTAGTGCAGCAAAAGATGAAGAAAGAAATAAACCGTCTACTTCAAATAATATATACTATTTTAATAAACCCGCAAGATCGAAAAATTTCCAATATTTTCGAGGTAATTATGGATCGCACTACAATAGAAATTATCCATCTTATAACTCGAGATCGCAAAACTTTAGAAACTCGACAAATTTTAATAGTCATAATCAAAATTTTAGGAACATACGCCCAAACATACATAATAATGTAAATAGAGGTCAAAATCATTCAAGACACAGACCGAGTAGAGGTAGAGTAGTTAACCGTGGTCGCACGCCTAACCGCGGTAGTGCATTTTGCGCTGAATCTGTAGAAACCCCAATTTCGGAGAATCGATTTTTTCGTGACTGAAGACGCCCTAATTTTAAGCATGGACGGCATGAATTATGTTCGAATGCGATACGGAATGAATGACTTATTATTTCTTTTAGATACAGGTGCAACAATTAGTGTAATTTTTTCAAATTTTCTAGATGAGCACGAATTTATCGATACAAGTAGAAAGGTAACTATAAATGGAATTGCGGCCTCGACAACATCAATTGGTTCAGTTAATATGTCGTTACTTTTAGATAATCATCCTATACAGCATGACTTCTTGGTTGTGAAAGATTTGAAATGTAGTATGCATGGAATTATTGATTTTTGTAAATTATAAGGCAACTATTGATTTTGAAAAATTTTTATTTTCTTTTGGAATGGCAGCCAGAAAATCACTATCCCTTTAGAATCTCAATATGATTGTTTTACCAAAATTCCCCCACGATGCGAAATTATTAAATATTTTTGGGTAGACGACCCGGATGACTGTGTGGTTCTACCATGCGAAGTGTCTGAAGGTGTTTTCACAGCAGGCATTATAGCAAGGCCGCGATCCCACATGATTCCCGTTCGTATATTAAATACAAATGACAAAGAAGTAAATATCAGAAATTTTCAACCTGAAACAACTAAATTATCAAACTTTGAATTACATAAATTCGAAAGTAATCGAAATTCTTTAGAGTTAAGAAACTATTAGACTTGATTAATACTAAAGATTTGAGTAAGGAAGAAAAGACATCTGTTCACAAACTTTGCGCTAAGTATGCTGATATTTTTCTATTAGAAAATGATCCAGTAACAGTTACCAATATTCTTAAAGAATCGATTTCGTTAAAAAACGATGCCCTCCAGGTATATGTTAAACCTTATCGAGTACCTCAATCACAAAAAATCGAAATAGAAAAACATATAGATAAAATGTTAAGAGACGGTATCATTGAAGAAACAAAATCAAATTGTTCTTCACCCTTATTAATTGTACCCAAAAAGCTGGTCCACATGGAACCAAAAAATTCTAGAGTCGTTATTGATTACAGACTTTTAAATAAAGTCATAGAGGATGACCGATTTCCATTACCTAATATAACAGAAATTTTAGATTCTTTATCTGGTGCATTTTATTTTTCACATCTAGATCTTTCGCAAGGCTATTATCAGGTTGAATTAGGACCTTCCAGTAGAAAGTATACAGCATTTACTACAAATAAAGGTCAGTTTCAAATGACACGATTACCAATGGGTCTAAAAACTAGTCCTAGTTCCTTTTCGAGAGTGATGACAATAGCTATGTCTGGATTAAATTTTGAATCATGTTTTGTGTATCTAGATGATTTAATTGTATTTGGAAATAGTTTGCAACATCATAATCAAAATTTGGTAAAGGTTTTTAATAGACTACGACTAAAACTAAATCCGATAAAATGTCAATTTTTGAGGAAAGAGATTTTGTATTTAGGTCTTGTAATTTCTTCGGACGGTATTTCTCCTGATCCGAACAAAATTGATGCCATTCAAAATTATCCAACTCCTACAAATAAGGAGGAAACGAAACGATTTGTTGCTTTTAGTAATTATTATCGTAAATTTATTCAAAATTTCGCACAAATCGCAAACCCTTTAAATAAACTAACTTGGAAATTGATTGAATTTTCGTGGGATGAAAATTGTCAAAAATCATTTGAAAGAAATCATTAGTTAACCCACCCATTTTACAGTATCCAAACTTTTCACCAAATAATCAATTCATTCTTAAAACAGACGCCTCCGGTTATGCAATTGGAGCAGTTCTTTCCAATGCGGATGATAAACCTGTGGTTTATGCAAGTAGAGCGTTAAATAAATCAGAACTAAATTACAGCACGATTGAAAAAAGCTTTTAGCAATTGTTTGGACCATAAAACATTTTAGACCGTATTTATATGGACGGAAATTCCATATTTTTACTGATCACTGACCTCTGGTGTATCTATTTGGCATGAATAACCCTTTATCTAGACTAACAAAATTCAGACTTATACTAGAGGAATTTGATTTTACAATCAATTACATAAAAGGAAATGAGAATGTAGCAGCTGATGCTCTGTCAAGAATGGAAATCGACTCAAACGACCTTAAAGATATGTACCATAATATTTACGCTATCACTAGATCGCGAAAAAGAAAGGATGTAGAACACAACGCTGAAACAAGGTTGAGTTTCAATAATGAAAACGATGAAAGGATTGGCCACCCTGGAATTGTTGAATTGTTAAAACAACCTTCAAATTCAGTAGAACTTAGACAATTAAATAATAATGCGCGCAACTTTTTCTCAGAAAAATATAATAAAATCGGGTAACATAATATATGATATAGGGTCACAGATAATTTTTATTAAGCAAAATAATCGATCAACACTTGCCTTCGACGCAGAGTTGAGATGTTTGCAAGAAATATGTTATAAATATGGAATTCCACAATTACGCATTTTTAAAGAGAAAGAAAATGAATATTTAATAACCCGATTGCCAAAAGAGCTTCATATGCTCAAAGTCTATTAAGACAAGACTATTAAGACAAGACAAAGAATATTAAAATTTGCATTATAAGTAAGGCAAAGAGAATTGATTGTAAACAAACGCGTCAATGAATCCTAAATGACTTTCATGTACTTCCAATAAGTGGACACGCAGGCATTAATCGCATGTATGCTAATATAAAAATATACTATTTTTGGGAAAATTTGAAAGATGATATATCCAAATTCATTCTAAAATGTAACGAGTGCCAGCCATACAAACATTCGAAACCTCATAAAGAACCGTTAACAGTTACTACAACGGCTTCATCTGCCTTTCAGAAAATTTATTAGGCCTTGTAGGTCCTCTAAATCAAGACGATGACGATAATAGGTACATTCTAACTATTCAATGTGAACTTTATTGAAATTTATTGAAGCGTATCCAATTAAGAACAAAGAAGCTGAGACCGTAGCCAGATGTTTTGTTAACAATTTTATTTTAAAATTTGGGATCCCAAAAGAGATCACTACGGATCAAGGCACAGAATTTTTAGCAAACGTTTTTAAAGAAACGTCGAAAATGTTAGGTTCATTAGAAAACACTCCTAAAAATTTAGGATCATATTTGCGAATGCAGACAGCAAAATTTCCATACACTTGGAGCATTTGGGTACCTTTTTGGAGCTTTGCATTTAACAATACAGTACATACTGAAACTAAATATACACCCTACGAGCTAGTTTTTGGAAAACAATGTATTTTACCAAGTAATATAATAGATAATACAGACCCGATATATAATTTTCATAGTTATCCCACCAAATTAAAATATAGACTGAAATCTGCATGACATGATGTAAGAAACAATTTGATTGAATCTAAAACTAAAAGATCACAAAAACTGAGTAAAAACAGTGCCAATGTTAGTTATAAGTTTAATGATAAGGTTTTATTAAAAAATGAACCAACAAATAAGTTAGAACCAGTGTATAAAGGACCATATAAGGTGAAAAAGAAGAGACACCAAATGTGACACTAAAAATAAATAACAAACTAGTGCAAGTGTATAAAAATAGAGTGAAAAAATATTACGAGTAGGTGAAACTAATGCTACGATCTTACAAAAAAAAAAAAAAAAGAAACAGAAAGGAGGGGTGACAGCTTATTCTGTTTTTGTTAATTAAGATTACATAATTATGTATTATATAGGTTAAGAATAGGATCATGATCATGATTTTATGTTATAGCAAGGTGTGGAAATATCAAGATAAAAATTATAATTAGTTTAAAAATTTAAATTTAAAATTAATTTCTAGGTCATTAGGTTAAATGAATTCTTAAAAAATTTTTACTAATAAAGTTAATGAAATTTTTCTTTTGTTACGGGGAAGGTGTAGTGAAATTATCTAATGTATGTATGAATGTCAAAGCAAGGACATCAGAAAAGATGGCACAGTATTCGGAGTGCGATGCCACTCGCTTCGTAATTCAACCTGACAGTGTCCGGTATTTGCGTCCTGTCTGTCCCAAAGCGAAAGAAAGATAAGCAGAAGTTAGTTAGTATTTAGATATAGTTGTAGATGTACGCTTGATTACACAAAGTAATAAATAAGTTTAAATATAATGAAGTATTACTTGCTTTGACACTAAACAATTAAATAATTACAAACAAAGTTACTATAAGTTATTACATGCATATGGTTTTACACGAGGTGAGAAGTGGTATGGAAATATGAAACGATGCCGACGAAATGGCGGGAAGTGGTATTACTGCCGATACATAAAAAGGGTGACATAACAGTATGTAAAAACTACAGAGGTATTGCACTGCTAGATGTTGTATATAAAATAATGGTTTGTTATATAAAGAATAGGTTACACCCATATTCAGAAAAAATAGTAGATGAGTACCAATGCGGTTTTAGAGGAGGTAGATCAGTAACTGATCAGATATTTACCATTAAACAAATAATGGCTAATAGCTATGAACATAATATGGCCCTTCACATCCTCTTTATAGATTTTAAACAGGCATACGATACGATAAACAGGAACAAACTATACGAGATAATGACTGAATTTAAAATACCGAAAAAATTGATATCGCTAATACAGATGACACTGAGGAATACAGAATGTACGGTTATGGTTAACGGACACAAAACGGGGAAATTCGGTGTTGACCGAGGACTAAGACAGGGAGATCCTCTTTCGACTATTCTGTTTAACCTGGTTTTAGAAAAAGTATTGAGAGAAGCAAGAATACATACCCAAGGTACAATTTATGATCACAGGTATCAGTGTATGGCATATGCTGATGATATAGTACTAATTGCAAGGACCAAGGAAGAACTGTAAGAAATAACAAAACGTATAGAAGCGGTGGCAAGAAGAGTGGGGCTGGCTATGAATGAGGGTAAAACAAAGTATATGGTAATGAGGGGAACTAGCGAAAAAGGGCTTGAAATAAAGAGTACCGTGGACGGAACAAGCTACATGTTTAATCCTGTCCAGAGTTTTAGATATCTTGGTGTTACTCTTACAAATAATGTAGACGAAAGTGACGAAATAAGTGAAAGACTTACAAGGGGAAATAGGTGTGCAGGCGGATTGTTAAGAAAATTAAAGTCAAAAATGTGTCGCGAAGCGCTAAAGTGCGTATATATCAGACAGTAATAAGACCGGTTGTTTTGTATGGGTGTGAGGTGTGGGTTACGAAAGAAAAGGACAAGGATCGTTTGGAAGTGTGGGAAAGAAAAATCCTAAGATGGATCTACGGTGGTAAGAAGATGGGCGAGAAGTGGGAGAGAAGATCCAACAGTGAGGTATGGAACATGTATGGACAACCCAGCATAACATCTATGGTGAAGTCCCAAGGTATCCGATGGTTGGGTCATGTAATGGCTCCTGAAAGGAGAATACCAAAGACAGTGCTGCAGAGAGGGGTGAGCAGAAAGAAAAGAAGAGGGTGGCCAAGATCAAGATGGCTGGATGCGGTGCAGGAGGACCTGAGAGAAGTGGGCATTGGAGACTGGGAAGAAAAGGCTGAAGACAGGATGAAATGGAGGGCAGTAACCGATCAAGGCTTGGGCCTGTTGTGCTAAATATATATATAACATACTACTTTCAGCGCTATCTATGGTTTAGTAGTAAAGTTAACACATTTTATGTACCGCAGAAATAGGTAAAAGCGGGACAAAAATCTCTTGGGACCGGGATCATGCTAGATCAACTTTATGTTCTCGAAAATCCTCAGATACTGAATTGCATAAAACTTGCTAAAGTTATTTTCGGTAACCAATTTCATATATCGCAATACCATAAATGTGTGTAAACCGGGACAAGATGGATTTTCCCGGGACCGGGACCATGCTAGATCGATTTCTCGTCCCCGAAAACCCCCAGGTACTAAATTTCATCAAAATCGTTAGAGCCGTTTTCGAGAAACCGATATTCTATATATTAAACATATTAGATCTGTGACAGAAACAGACAACCGCTTAGGGTAACTTGTTGGGAGCCATAAATCTTGACATGTTTATATTATGGATGATTATTTCAGCAGGGCGCTTCAGATAAGGCGGAACTTTAGTTACGAAAGTTTCTGTTTAAATTTAGCTTTATACGCAAAAGCCATTTTGGTTCATATAATATCAAGGCGCAAAAAGATTAGTTTATTATTAGAAAATATATCATTTGCGCTACAGGCCAGGGTAAAAATACTATTTGAAAATAAAATATTTTATTTCCTATTTTATATATTACATATATGCAAATGACGACTAAAGGTCTGAACGCACTGGAGCGACCGGCAGAGCAGCGCAGCGACCAAGCTAACGCGCACAGTAGCGACCGTTTGCGACCGGTAGGGAACATTTGACATCAGTCTTAAACCTGAAGTCGGTAATTATAATTGTTTAGTCTTGCAGTTATAAGAAGAAAAAACTATCGGTTTCTGTTGACTTCTTACTCGTTTTATTATTTATTTACCACCGTTAACATGGCTGGCACATTCTAGCCGTCTTGCATTTTATTGATATAATAATATATTGTGATACGTAACATGCACCCTCCCTTGAAAGTACCTACTTTCTAAGAAAAATTCACTTAATAACATCATAGTAGTACATAGTAAAAGTTTATGAAGTCACTGTGTCTCTTCTTGAAGAGGAAGAGGGTAGAGCTTCGAAATAGCACGCTTGTACACTGCGTTCGCTGTCTTGACGGCAGCAACTCTGGAAACACCGTCTACACCGGGATAGACTTCTAGTACTCTTCCTAATTCCCATCTGAATGGTGGATTGCTGTCCTCGTTAATTAAAACTAGGTTGCCAAGCTTCACGATTCCTTGTCCGGTTTTCCATTGAGACCATGGTTGTAGTTCCAGTGCTGGTTCAGGTATAGCAGTAACCTTTCGTCCGATCAGAAAGTGTGAGGGTGTAAGGGCTACAAGGTAATTGGAATCGTTTGACGGGAAAAATAGGACGGGAGTTTAAAATAGATTCTACTTGACACGTTAATGTGTAAAACTCATCGTAAGTTAAGGAAGCAATTCCCATTATCCGTAAAAAATGAAATTTAACTCATTTAAATGCGGCCTCCCAAAGTCCACCGAAGTTTGGTGCGTGTGCAGGTATGAATGACCACAAAATGCCTTCAGTAGCAAGTTCTGTTTTAATTTGATCATCGCTTATTTCTAATGCCTTTAAGAATGATTTTAATTCATTGTTCGCGCCAACTAGATTTTTTCCGTTATCGGAATAAATACGTTTTGGCTTACCCCTTCGAGCAATAAACCGTCGGAGTGCAGCTAAAAAATCTTCTGTACTTAAATCGGATGCAATTTCAATGTGCATTGCCTTTGTCGTAAAGCACACGAACAATGCTATATAACCCTTGGTAGTTTTAGCACCGCGCCCATTATGATTTTTTAGCAAGAAAGGACCTTCATAGTCGACCCCACATGTTTCGAATGAAAATGACGGTGTAATTCTAGAATTGGGCAAAGTACCCATGATTGGAATTTTAGTTTTTGGATTTACTCTATAGCATCGAATGCAATTGTGAACCGTGCGTCTGGCTAGGTCTTGTCCTCGTATAGGCCAAAAGGTGTCTCGAATGCGAGTAATTGTTGTGCACCGGCGTGCATTAAACGAATATGTTCATAGTGAAACAATAATTTGGTAAAGTAATGATTAACTAATCATTGCCAGCTGGCAATAGTAATTGATGTTTTCTTTCAAATATCATGTTGTTACACTTCGTTAACTAAAATAATTCCCTCGTCATTTTAAATACGCGGTTAAATTATTTCTTTCTTAATATTTTAGCCAATATCTGTGTTCCGTTCAGTTGAAGGAAAGTTATTTAAAATTATTTTTGCAATTTTGTGTTTGCGAGTATGCGTTCGTATCCTTTTTCCGACCGTCGGTCCCTTAGTAGGTAAAAAAAAGGCCTGCATATTCTTGTGAACTGACCACCCCAACTTTCTAATTTCGTCGCTTACCGTTACCTCACAGCCTTCAGCAACATTTAAATACAAATCGCGCGAATTTTTCGGAAGTCACTTGCTGACACCCACACACTCAACGCTTCACTTAGTGCCTCTAAGTAAGTGCTCATACACTCACACACACGACTACCATCGGAGCCCCCGTCTCCGCCATTCTTCGAACACAGGTAACACGCAGTAAGTTAGCCCTATCGTTCTAATTTACCTAATTTATCTTTCGCATTATCACCCAACACCACGCATTCACCCATTCACACACAAACGTACGACTATGCATTTTCCAAATTTAAATCGCATTTGATTATCGTTTTTTTGCTTTAATTATTTAACGATTTAATTAATACAATTAATATACGTTCTCAAAGGACAGTGCTCGTTTTATTTACCAAGCAAATAAATAAGTGTTTTATTTTTAACCCTTTGCACTCTCCACGTTCACCTTCACCAAAATCTTATTAATGTTATTACGTAAGGGAGGTGTCAAGCTTGCCGCTCAATCAATTATCTATCAATTAATAATCAACAACAATCATTTTTTTACAACAAATCAAAACACCCTCTCACCCTTTAATCAAATCAATCAATCACCCCTCAATCCCCACCCCCGTAATTAACAATGTCGGATTGCCCTAAGCGGCCACTTACGCGAAGCAGCCCCTTTTCATCTATAAAAGGCGGAAGTGATAGCGTTGAGCGCAGTTTGAACTTGGCGGGTCGACTGCCCGACTACAGCCGATCAAGGACGAAGACCCCAACATTTGACAGAAGAAAAATCTCGCAATCCAAACATGGAGTGATACACGTTTACCTTGTTTATGTTATGTATTTAAAGATGAAAATATATGTATAAGTATAGCACGCTTTACATAAACAACCTCCCAAAACGAACGCATCATTTTGACGAAATGATTTTTCGCTAACTTGATTGCTGGATTGTATTTCTTTAATTTTTGAGCAAATGATATATTCTGAACAATTCGAACTAGTACATTGACTGCATTATGGAGCTCGTTAGGGGATAACGAACCAAAAAACCGCTTTTCTTTTGTGACTTGTTACAATTGTAAATAAACCGTAAACAATATGACATAATATGTCTTAGCTTGTGAAATGAGGAAAATCGTTGTATTGGAATAACATTCACCATTCTCGTAGCAATGCAAACTTTAATTGATGGCCGTAATTCTGGCAATTCTTGGATCGAGTTCAGAGGTTGGCTAGGTCAGTGTTCTAAAGTCTCTGAAAACCAATGGGGGCAGTCCACCATAGGCTGGTAGTAGGTAATTCTTTGGCTGATATTCCACGGGACAAAATATCAGCAGGATTGCTCTCTGATGGAACATGTTGCCATAAATAATTACTCGTTAGGTTCTGAATTTGTGAAATCCTATTTCCTACAAATACCTTCAATAGATTTGGGAAAGTTTGAATCCACGCTAGAATAATTGAATCGGTCCACGGAAATACTTGATCAACTGTTATTCGTAGTGAAATTACCTTCTTACAAGGGAAGATCCCGAACCCGGAAATTCAAAAAATTTGAAACTTTGGGAATATATACAACATATATAGGTGTGCTATACGCAATTTTTTTTTTGTGCCGACATTCACTTTTTTCTCCACACAACTCCAGTAAAAGAAAGATAGAAGATAGGTGTAAATGCAATAGTTGAAGCATACATCTACTGCAGATGTTTTTGTAACAATACAAAGAAAAGTTTGAGATATAATTTGTGTGACTTTTAATTCTGCTTAAAACTATGTAGGGTGTTCTAATGTACAGAGTGTTCCAGAAGTAAATATCACCCTATCCTTGGTTATATCTAACAGAACTTCATATATTATATTATAATATATATGTATATATATTATTAAATACTTATTGCAAGGAATGATCTCAATCCCGCAAATTTAAAATATGAAATTTGAGAATATGTAAACCACATATAGAGGTGCGATACGAATTTTTTCTGCAAAGTGAATGAAATTTACTGTATATCTTTGCGGTACTATATTTATTAGATAAGACATTGTTTTGTGTGATAATAATATTCGAAGTTTTTATCTAATGGTGTAAACATGTTTTTATAAAAACGCAATAATCAACCAAATGCAATGATAAATGATAACGTTGCTTATATAAATTCCCCACCTGACATTAATAGTATTTGTTGTTTGACTGTGTAACAAACCTGTGGTGCTGAAAATGGTTGTCGTAAATACTTTAAATGTAATTCGCTTGCTCATGGTAACATTTGACGTTGCCAATAACAATAATCCAACACCTGTGAATAACCACGAAGTGGAATTACACGACATAATAAAGGATATGCTTCTTGACGTTCAAAAAGATACTTCATTTTCGCTGGAAATTGACACAACACTAGAATTTTTGAATCCAGTTAGACCACATTCCGTAGACTTCGTAGATGATGTATACGCACCTACACGCGAAGAAATTTTAGAAGCGATGGAAGCTGAAGACGAACAGTGTGTTCCAGAAGAAGGCGGTATTGTCACTTTGGAATATAAAACCAAAGCTGTTGAATATTGGAAAAGTGGGAAAACGAAGCGACTTACGTTAGCAACCATCCAAAAGAAATTTCGAAAAGTTTCAACTCTCCAACAATTGTACAGGTAAACAGAGAACTCCATTTAATATAACAACGATTTGTCTTTATTTTCTTTTATTTGTTCTAGATGGGAAGAAACAGTAAACCGGGGAGGCACACGACGGGAAAAATTGCTACAAATTTCGGAATCCGTTTATAATAAGTTTGTAGAGAGTATTGATTCGGGTGATATTATTCATGATTTGGACATTCAAAGATGGGCTTTGCAAGCTAATCAAGGAATAGATTTAGAAAACTTTAAAGCATCCCGGCATTGGGTCTGGAATTTTAAGAAAGTGTATAGAATAGTTTCAAGAAAAATAAGTAAATTTATTACGCGATCATATGGTACAGATTCCGAAACGCTGAATGAAATCGCTTCAACATTTGTTAGCCATGTAAAAGATCACATAAAACAAGTCGGAGAAGATAATACATCCAATGCCGATGAAAGTGGCTTTAATCTAGAGCTTCATTCTGGTCGCACGTTAGCTGTGCAAGGTTCAAAAAGGGTTACAGCAGTTGTGCAGTCAATATCCGCAACAACACATAGTTATACCATACTTCCCACAATATCAGCTTCTGGAAAACTTTCCCCTCTATTTATTGTCATGAAAGAACAAAGTGGTAGTTTCGGTCCGCGTGTAACACAGTCTTTGTTTGAACCATGGAATGTTTATGTAAGGGCTTCAACGTCGGGAAAATTAACAAAAGAACTGTTTAATGAATGGCTCACCCGTGTGTATGTGCCAAATGTGGGAGCTCAGAGCGTGTTATTCTTGGACTCTTGGACTGGTCATTGTCCTGCTACATTGCAAAAGAGTATACCATCAAACAAGCATGTTGAAATATTGACGATACCGAAAAAACTACGGCAATGATACAACCACTAGATGTATATGGTTTCCGCATATGGAAAAATTTTGTAAGAAAATTTTCCGATCTTGTGCTACTGTTTGGTTATGATATTGTATTGCATGAACGCAATAATGTTATCAAATTACAGTCCCTTATTCACAACCAACTTTCGGCACCAAAGTATCACGATGTATTTGCTTATGCTTGGTATAAAAGTGGATACATTGATCAAAAACCAAATAAGTTTGAAAATCCGGTAGCTTTTGCTTTTAGACAACAGGATTTCATACATCCTGCTAGCTGTTCCATATGCGGTGCCCAGGCCATCATACGATTTGCGTGGTGCAACGAATTCCTATGTTTTAAACATTTCTTTGAAGAATTTCATCACCATACAGAATAATTATTCATTTGCCAGTATTTCACTACATAATAAATATGACCAAAAGATGCAAAGTGTTATCTACAAAAATTTCCTATATATCTTATATCTTATGACTAATCAGCTAATCACATATAAATTATATTGATGTACTTATCAATATTTGTATTGCTTTAAATGTAAAAAATATTGATATATTTGTTATCGCTTAATAAAATCGATTAATTGTAAGATATAACTTTGGTCTAAAAAACTAACCTTTTCCTCTTACAACAGCGAGTGATTAAATCAAATTAATAAATTGCGCATTACATATGTCTTCTACATATTTCCAAAACCAATACTTTGGATGTTATTATCAAACAAAACAATGTCTTATCTAATAAATATAGTACCGCAAAGATATACAGTAAATTTCATTAACTTTGCAGCAAAAATTCGTATCGCACCTCTATATGTGGTTTACATATTCTCAAATTTCATATTTTAAATTTGCGGGATTGAGATCATTCCTTGCAATAAGTATTTAATAATATATATACATATATATTATAATATAATATATGAAGTTCTGTTAGATATAACCAAGGATAGGGTGATATTTACTTCTGGAACCTCTGTACATTAGAACACCCTACATAGTTTTAAGCAGAATTAAAAGTCAAACAAATTATATCTCAAACTTTTCTTTGTATTGTTATAAAAACATCTGCAGTATAAGCGCAAGGCTTAACGGAACACTCTGTATATATGATAGTCACATATTTTGAAAGATCTTGATGTATGCTGCAACTATTGCATTTACACCTATCTTCTATCTTTCTTTTACTGGAGTTGTGTGGAGAAAATTGAAAATCCGTCAATTTTCGATGGGGTGTTTCACCCCTTCAAAGTGAATGTCGGCACAAAAAAATTGCGTATAACACACCTATATATGTTGTATATATTCCCAAAGTTTCAAATTTTTTGAATTTCCGGGTTCGGGATCTTCCCTTGTTAGTCAGCTTTGCTAGAATGAGTGCTGCCATTAGCTCGAGTCTTGGAACTGTCAATGTTTTTATTGGAGCAACCTTAGACTTAGAACAAACTAAATGAGTAATTATTGCATCGTTTGAAATTATCGAGCGTAGGAAGATGCATGCTCCGTACGCTCGTTAGGAGGCATCAGCGAATCCGTGGAGTTCAATTCTAACTGCGTTGTCGCAGAGGACACGTCTAGGAATTTTCACCTCATTCAAGTGGAATAAGTGATCTCGAAAATTGCACCATTCGTTACATATACTTGGGGGAATAGGATCGTCCGAATCTAATTTCTCTTGCCGCAACGATTGTAAAATAATCTTTGTCTTAATGATGCATGCGCCTACCACACCTAAAGGGTCAAATATCTGACTAATTTTGGATAAAATTGAACGTTTGGTGTTTTGAATTGGATAGATTGGAATTGATTTAAAAAATAAATAGTCAATACTTGGTTTCCATAGAAAACCTAAAGTCTTTGTATTTTCATTCACGCCTATAGTCAAACTTTCTGAATGTTCCATGTCTGAAATAGCATCTAATACTTGCGGATGTGAAGATGCCCATTTCCGCAACGGGAAACAACCTTGCTCTAGGATTAAATTCAATTCTTTGCACATGGTTGTTGGTTGAATGGGATTATCGGCTCCGCTAAGAAGATCGTCTACATAGAAATCAGTCTTTATTACCTCTGATGCATTTGGATAATAATTCGCGTTCTCTAGGGCTAACTGGTATAAACATCGTATTGCAAGGAAAGGTGCTGATGCCGCTTTCATAAGTTACAGTATTTAAACTGTATGTTGATACCGGTTCTGATGGACCAGATCTCTAAACAATTTGTTGCAAGAAACGTTCTTGATGGGTAATAAGAACCTGCCGATACATTTTTTCGTAGAAATTGCAACAATATGTTGACGAAATCGTAATAAAATTGATAGCAGATCGTTTTGTATTGTGGGTTCTATTAATTGTAAATTATTAAGTGAAACTCCTGACGAACTAGGAAATGAACCATCGAAGACTACTCTAAGCTTGGTTGTGGTACTGGCTTCATTGATGACACCGTGATGTGGAAGAAAGTAGGAAATTTCTTACTTTCAGTTTAAGACATATGCCCAAGATCCTCGCACTCTTGCATAAACTGACAATACTTTGATTTTAATACAGGATTAGCTTGGAGCTTACGTTCGAGGGAATAAAATCGTTTGAGAGCGCCGGTTAACCGTTTTTTTACTGTGGTTCGCTTACGTTTTAAGGCCAACGCGCATTAGAGCGATGCGCAGAGCAGCGCAGAGCCGCGACCAGAATCAAATACATGTATTCAAATGAGCTACAGCGTACTTGAGAGCAGCGCAGCGCGCAGCAGCGCCGCGACCGGCAAGAAACTTTGGTCGCGGCGCTGCCCTGCTCTGCACGTCGCGCGCTCAAGTGCGCGTTAGGTAGCGCCAGCGAGCGACGATTTTTCGTTTGTTTTTGGTAATCGTCTCGGTCAGTTCACGTACGAATATTCTGGGCTGCGCTATCAAGCAATTAATCCGTCGCAAAATCGCGCAGAAAGTACATTGATGGTTACTGCGGGAACCGTGATACAACGATGTACAGTCTTTAATAACCTACATACTTATTATTTTTTTCATTTTTGTGATATCGAGTGCCATTCTAATCCGCATGATTCAATTAAATTAGTGTATCATATTTTTATGCGTGTTTTGTTTCGTGAAAATAGTTAACCTTTATAAAATTGAGTTACTAAACGGTAGCGGTTATTACAATTACAGACTTCAGGTTTAAGACTGACTTCAAATGTTCCCTTCCGGTCGCAAATGGTCGCTACAGTGCGCGTTAGCTTGGTCGCTGCGCTGCTCTGCGCGTCGCTCCAATCTGCTCAGGCCTTTAAAGGTGCTTATACATATGCGAGCCGAGCCTCACGCGAGCTTCGAGCAGTAGTGCGTCATTCATCGATGCTTATACGTACTTGTAACCGTGTCTTCCCGCGAGGAAAACGGCGCGATTTTGATGATGAGTGGTGCCGTTTTAGTGATAGCTAGTTTATGTAAAAGAAGAGAAAACAACGCTGTTGGTGGCACACTGATTTGTACAAGAAACGCGCTGGTACGGAGCTTATGATGGACTTGAAGTCACAACAAATAAGTGGCCAATATAAGAATTTCACGCGAATGTCGCCCACTGATTTTGAGAATCTGCTGCAAAAGATTGGACCCTACATTTCCAAACAGGAAACATATTTTTGCACTCCAATTTCTGCTGCAGACAGGTAAGTAGTTTATACCGTTTGTGCTAGTACACAATTTTGATCGAGTTTACAAATTTTATTTCTTTATGTATGTTAGATATGTTATTTATCAAATTAATTGTTCTAGGTTAGCAGTAACAATTCGATTCCTCGCCACGGGAGATTCATATACCAGTCTCCAGTACCTGTTCAGGATTTCGAAGCAGTCTATTGGAGACATAGTAGCACAAGTCTGCGTGGCACTTGCAAAGGAATTACAGGGATATATCAAGGTAACAGATTTACTACTTACTTTCTTCAGAGATCGTTTTTAATATCACAAATGCGACATAACAATAGTTAAACAACAAGGCACATTAAATAAAATCGTCCAACGTTTCTGAAATGCACGATGGAGCAGGAGATGGTTGAGCGGAGTTGTCCAAAAAGTGTGGTGAATCGAAGATAGGGGAGGTATCGTTTGAGGTGGTTGCGAGGTATATGGTTCTTTATAATGCACGAAGGGAGCAGGATAAATTTGCCAGTTGCTGGGGTATGTATTATTTGCAGGAGGCCAATCAAACACTCCTCTATCAGCATCCATGAGTACCTGAAATACTGCATGCTGAACCCTTTTCTGGGTCTCCGAGGAGTATTTCTTTACTTTAGTTGCGACGTAGGTGAAAAACGTATCGATTTCATTCGATTGAGAGGGCTTTTTCTCCAACTTCTTTGCAGCAGTTTGCAATATGCCAAACGCACTTTTGATCATCGATGCATCTGCTTCATTTCGTTTTCCCTTTGCTCGTTTGGTAGTTTTAGAAGTACAAGACGACGATTCTGTCTCGTGTTCCCTTTGTGTGACCTCTTATTCCCTTTCTTCGCAAGGCATGACTGTTGTCTCGACGTTATCTTCAATCTCAGGTATCTCATTCATCTCCTGTGAATCAACAAATAATTTCATGAAATAGTGCAATATAATAAGGTAATATCTTCTTTTGAATTCAATTTTGTATGAATGATTTGCTTCGGACGGCAGTTTTCGTTTCATTACCCAATAAGGATTCTGTTTTGTTGCAAGATAGGACTTGAAGTAAAATAAATAATTCAATCAAATGAATCAAATTTCTCTTCTAGTATTTTCATTTAGTGTATGAATATAATTTCTGTTCCAGCTTCCCACGACTTCTAAAGCTTGGGAGGAAGTTAGCAGGACATTCCAAACACTTTGGAATCTGCCTCACTGTGTTAGTGCGAACGAAAGCACGTTGTTCTGCAAGCACCATTGAACTCGGGAACTGAATTCTTCAATTACAAATCCACCTTCAGTATTGTGCTTTTTGCATTAGTGGATGGGAATTGTAACTACATTTTTGCTGACATCGGATGCCAAGGCAGAATTTCGGATGGAGGAGTTTTCAAAGCGAGCATACCCTGGAGACTTTGCTAGAGGAACTCCTCAGAGGATGTTCAACTATCGTTTAGGTTGCGGTCGTCGAGTAGTCGAAAACGCCTTCGATATTTCAAGTGCAGTGTTTCGAGTTTTAAGGAAACCAATGCTTTTGAAGCCCGATACAGCGGAATGGATAGTTATGACCGTCATCTTGTTACATAATTATTTAAGGATGCATTCGCCAAATTTGTACACACCTTCCAGCACGTTAGACCACAAAGTGAATGGAGTTTTAAGTGAGGGGTCGTGGAGGATTGAGGGAGAAAGGACGTCTCTGTTACCTTTAACGAATACCGCCCGAAGGTCTAAAATTTATTGCCAAAAAATTAGGAACGAATTAGTTGATTATCTTATGATCAGAGTACGTCTGGAGTGGCAAAATAAATATGCTTGAATATCTTAAATTTAGTCACCGTGTTAATTCTTCTCCGTGGCACATCCCTATTCTCTAAAAATTTTAAACCTTCGAAGGCAAAACCACCTACTTTCGTAAATTTCGTCTCTTCCTGGAAAAATTGAATAGAAATCGTACCGATAAAATAAAGGAGAATAACAATTGTGAATTAATTAATAAGATATCCGTACCTACAGTCTTCAATTATAAACGATGTAGATACTTATACGTAAGTGAATGTTGTAATCAGAAAAAGTGTATACGACTTATAAGTGAATATAAAAATTCAACATTTCTTCAAGAGTTTAATTCTCCGCGGTCGCACTACGACGATCTTGTGCGAAACGAAATTTTACTTTCACATTCGTTTTCTACCCCGTCCACCGCGGAAGCAGCGAAATTACAGTGTGACCGCGTAGGGTTGAATGTATGTGACATTGTATATATGTATATATACAGTATGTTCCCTGATTGAGTTTACAATAGGTATGATTGACCAAAAATTTTCGAATTGGCATTTCATATTTTGGGATTCCGCCCTGCTTGGTGTGAAACTTTCTTTTAGTTTACTTTCGATTTTTTAAAGTCAAGTAGGCCTTTAAAGTTGAGCAAACACTATTTTAGTTCTAGGTAAACTATCTTTTCCGTTCACAGTGTGCCAAAGTATTACTAAGAAAAGTTGTTCAGAATGAAAAGCTATGGCGTTATACAAATTTTCAGAATGATCGTCCTGCTTTGATAAAATCCAGTATTGTTCAGTTTCCTTTTGTGTCAGCTTGACTTTAAAGAAACAAATCTGCAATTGAAACTTCAATTATCAATACAAAATTCTAACAGCCTTTTCCCATTATTATTTCTAGTTAATTCACCATACTTTCCAATTACTGTTGTATATGTATCATCCTTTACTCCCACTCGTCCGTTAAAATCACCTGCTGCACTATGCATGTTGTTATGGATTGAGTGGACTGTATTTTAGTTGTTTTTGTTCTTTATTAACTACGAAATATTACATATATTGATTACTATAAAATGGTCTACGTTGTCAGTAGTTTTTAGGTTATGTTCATCCTTGTTTCACAATCGTAAGCTATGCTATAGTCGGACCATCTCGATCTGGCGAACGGAAAATATGCGAACTAACGGTTCCTTCCCTTACCGCGCGCTTCCCTATCCCTAATATTATACTAGTACAGTCCGAGCAAATTTGTTTATGTTTTGAATTTCCATTAGTGTTATTTTACTTGTTTTATCAGTCGTGTTCCTTTCTTATCATTATTTCATACCTTATTGTAATTATTTTATCAGTTTTTTCAAAACTAAAGAAGTATTCAGAAGTTTTTAAGGTACATAGTCAACATAACCTCTATTATATATATTATTAATTAAGTGGAGAAAATAGGACAAATACAATTATTTGTATATAATACTAAATACATCATAATTTGCAGCTTATATTTTCAATATGCCAAAAAGGAAATCCAAGGATGATATGACAATTCATGTGCAAAATATTATTAAATTTTGCGAAGAAGAAAAAAATGCTGGTAAATATTCGTTTACCGTAGATCAAGTGAGAGCAAGAGTAGCAGCTATGACTGGTATATCAGCTAGAACAATTGATCGGATCAAGGCCAAAGTATGTGAATGTGATATGAATCAATCACAACCATCAACAACCACTGATATTTTAAACAAACCTGGAGAAATAATTCAGAAAACACGCAAATTATCTATAGATGATATGGATAGGTAATACTAGACTTCAAATTTGGTTTCTAGTTGTCTCTGTATATATGATCTCTGTAATTTACAGGTGTATTCTACGTCAAAAAATACATTCTATGTATGTGATAGAGAAAACTGTATCTACTTTAAAAGTCTTACATCAGCATATGACAAAAGAAACTAGTTTTAAGGGCTGTAAAAAACTTGACGGAAAATATTATTGGATATGGGTTATAAATTTATGAAGTGTCAGTCAAACGGGAAACGTTTAATGGAACGTTATGATATTGTTGCTTGGAGAGCTCGATATTTGAGGTTTATGAAATCAAATGAAGAGGCAGAATATAGTAGACCTGTTGTATATATTGATGAAACATATGTGCACAAAAATTATACTGTAACTCGTTGTTGGCAAAGCTCTACTGAGGAAGGTGTGCTAAGGAAGGACAGTGCTAGCCAAAGATGGGTATTGTGTCATGCTGGAGGTAGTATGGGATTTATTCCAAATGCTTTGCTTTTGTTTAAATCAAAGACAAAAGCGGGGACTATCATGATGACATGAATTATGACAATTTTTCAAGATGGTTTCAAACTGTACTTATACCACAGTTACCACCAAATTCCATCATCGTTATGGACAACGCTCCATATCATTCCGTGCAAATAAATAAATCACCAACGGCTGCAACCAAAAAGGCTGAAATTATGTATTGGCTACAAAGTATGAATATTGCTTACCATCCTGCGATGTTAAAGCCAGAATTGTTAGAACTCGTAAAGAAATATAAACCTGCACCTCGGTATGCCATCGATGAGTATGCGATAGCTTGTGGTCACATTGTTGTAAGATTACCCCCATACCATTGTGACTTAAATCCGATAGAAATGATATGAAGCATGGTAAAAAGAAATATTGCAGCACACAATGTTGATAGCCTTAGTAACATGGAAGCCTTAATTAGAGCAGCATTCGACAGTATTACTCCAGAAATATGGCAAGCCGAATGCAACCATGTTAAAAATATTCAACAGCGATATATGGAAAGAGATGAGATTCTAGATGAAGAAGAGGAAACAATTATTATTCAAGTAAATCAATCTGATATGGAATCAGAATGGAGTGAATTATCAGATGATTAAAAACTTCTTTCTGTATAGCATTAAGTAATTGCAGCATTTTAGGAAACAAAATTTATGTATTTATTTATTTTATGAATATATATTTTCATTGTAGTAAGTTTGTAAATAAACAGTTGAACGTGAATAAAATCAGCATTTTGGAGCATATTTACTTAAAATTATACTATTTTAAACAGATAACAAATAAGATATTGGCAAGTATTGAATGCTTTCAAATTGTTACATTATAATTTTCATTACATTAAAACTGCAAATGAAATGAAACATAAACATTGGTACATAGCAGTGTATACATATTTTCAATAGTATTCATAGTAGTATTTAATTTGAGCAATAACCGAAAAACAAGTTATACTGAGAAATTGCGGCGGCGGTTCGCCACATTTACTTGGTTCGACTATAGGTTCTACTTTAACGACGCTTGCGCATCCTCGTGTGTTCGACTCTCTCGTTTCTTCGGTGCTCTTCGGTTCCTCTCGGTCGGCGCCAATTTCGAACATTCCCCCGGCCTTGGAAGGGTTACACTTACAATTTCTGTTTGCGCTGGTAGTGGACAGATTTTCGAGAATGACCGCTTGATGATGCCACTCACCGTGTAGATGCTAGCCACTCTCCTTACGGGGTCCTTTCCTGGATGTAGTTCGATAATTCGTCCTAGCTTCCAGTGCATTGGAGCGAGACCATTTTCCTTTATTAGGACCAAGGAATCCAGCTTCAATGTGTCTTGGGATTGCTTCCATTTACTTCGCACTTGAAGTTCCGAGACAACTTCTTTATACCACCGTGTCCAAAAGTGCTGATGGATCTTTTGCAGAAGTTGAAATCGGGTTAATCGATTGTCAGCCACGTGTATCACATTGACGCTAGGTAGTGATGTCAATGGTCTTCCAACCAAAAAATGCGCTGGCGTTAAAGGAGTCAAATCGGTAGGTTCTGAGGATAGTGGGGAAAGTGGACGGGAGTTTAACGTAGCTTCGATTTGACTGAATAATGTAAGCAATTCTTCGAATGTAAATGCGTTATTACCGATTATCCGCCTGAAGTGATGTTTTGCAGATCGAATTCCTGCTTCCCATAATCCCCCATATGCGGCGAATACGCGGGAATAAAGTGCCACGAAATTCCTTGAGTTGATAAGAAATCTTGTATGCGTGTTTCAGATTGTGCCAGAAGTTCCACAACCCGTCGTATCTCGCGATCGGCACCAATAAACGTAGTGCCGTTGTCAGAATGAATGTGTGCTGGTTTACCACGGCGTGCTATGAAACGTTTCAAGCAAAGAATAAACGCATCCACTGTCATATCTGATACAACTTCAATATGCACACACTTTGTTGCGAAGTATATGAAGATGCACATCCAACACTTTGTCGTTTTTGCACCTCTACCGCGTCTATCCCTTATAGAAAAAGGATCAGCATAATCTATGCCTGTCGCATAAAACGGATACCGTGCCACCGTTCGTAAATTCGGCAATTCTCCCATAATCGGACTAACGGGCTTGGGTTTGCATCGGAAACATTTTACGCAATTATGAACTATTGTTTTCGCTAGGCTTCCGCCACCAGAAGCCATCCCTTATGTGTGCTAATAAATGTTGGGGACCGCAATGCAATAGTTCAACGTGCGTGTGGCGGAACAGAACCTTGGTTAAATTGTGATTTTTACAAAGGATAATCGGATGCCTTTTGTTGTAACCGAAATCCGAATTACCTAATCGTCCGCCCACCCTTATTAAACCGTCTGAGTCTAAGTATGGATTAAGATCAAACAACTTGCTGTTCTTTTCTATCAATTTATCGTCACGTAACACCCTATGCTCAGTTGCAAAGGACGTCCTTTGTGCTAGTTTCAAAAGTATGGTGAACGCTTCGTTAATTTCTATTACCGTTAATGTATTTATATTTCGCTCGTGTTTCCTTAATTTACAATTTTTAATAAACCTTAAAACGTACGCGGTCGATATTTTTAATCGGTTTAAACTAGAAAATTTACTAAAATCTATAATGTGTATAATTTCATGCGATAAAAATGATTTAGATGTTCGTCGCATTTCGGGCAAACAAGTAGTTACAAGTTTAGACGTTGGCCAGTTGCCTTCTGATGTATGCAACCAATTTGGGCCATGCCACCATAGTGAATTATTTATAACGTCAGATGGATATTTACCCCGTGATGCGAGATCGGCAGGATTCTCATTTGTATCGACATGACGCCATTCAAATGTATTTGTAGTATCTTGTATTTCAGCTACTCGATGATTTACAAAGGTTTTCAACTCGTTTGGCTCAGTTTTTAACCATCCAAGGACTATTGATGAATCGGTCCAAAACACACATTGATCAAATTCTATTCCAAAAGAATTTTTAACCTTTCCATATAATCTTGAAAGTAATACCGCACCGCAAAGTTCCAGTCGTGGAATAGTTTGCGATTTTAAAGGAGCCACTTTTGTCTTCGCACATAACAAGTGGGTAGATACTTGGCCGCTTGCATTTTGTGATCGTAAATAAATACAAGCCCCATATGCAATTTCGGATGCATCAGAAAATCCGTGCAATTGAACATTTGAAGGGTGATCACAAATCACTTGTCGTTTAACCGTCAACTTATTTAGGTTCAGGAAGTCATTGTACAGCCTTGACCATCTCATGTTGATTTCTTCAGGCACCATATCATGGGATGATATCATGATATCAAGGTTGCATGCCCACAAATTTTGTAAAAGGGTCTTGGCTAATATTACGCAAGGGCTCAATAATCCTAGTGGATCAAATACCTTTGCCGTAGATGACAGAATCAATCGCTTCGTAGCACGTTGCGTTTCCGTTACATCTATCCGGTAATTTAAGCTATCGTGTTCGCTATTCCAAGATAATCCTAAAATTTTTTGGAACTAGAATTTTCGAAATTTTCATCAAAATTGATTGTTTTACTCGGTTCGCATTTTTCGTCAACGTTTTGTATTAATTCCCTTTTGTTGCTCTGCCATTTTCGTAAATTAAACCCATATCCTGCTAGAAACTTCTTTAACTGTCGACAAATATCCAGAGCCTCGTCTATCGAATTGGTACCGGATAAAAGATCATCCACATAAAAATCGTTTTTAATTCTACTGGCGATTGATGGTACTTTACATTCAACACCACATTGCTGTAAACAACGATTTGCCAAGTATGGAGCTGATTTCGTGCCATACGTTACTGTGTTTAACGAGAATGTCTGAATAGGATCTGATGACTTATCTCGCCATAAAATCGTTTGCAATGATCTTTCATCTTCTCGTACCCACACTTGTCGATACATTTTCTCAATATCTGCTGAAAAACAACATTATACTTCCGAAATCTCAATAATATTGCAAAGAGATCGTTTTGAGCTATAGGCTCAACTGCTTGTATGTCATTTAGTGACAAACCCGATGTGGTGCGCGCCGAAGCATCAAATACAACCCGTAGACGCGTAGTCGTACTCTCTTGACGTAAAACGCTATGATGCGGCATAAAGTATGAGTTTGTGTGAGAAACGTTGTTTTCTAACTGATTGTGAGACATATGACCTAGATCGCGATATTCTTTCATGAAATTAACATACAATTCTTTTAATTCTTTATTTGCATTTAGCCTTCGCTCTAGTGATAAAAATCTATTTAATGCGTATTCTTGTGAATCCCCTAATTGATCCAGTGTCCGCTTGATCGGGATTGATACAACGAATCGACCGTCGTCGGCTCGGTTAGTTGTATTTAAAAATGTTTCTCACATTCAGTTTCTTCTAATGTAAGAACTTTCGAATTTGGAACTTCTTCAAGTTCCCAAAATTTCCGAATTTGATTTTCTATTGTACTTAAGTGGAAAGGTGTCCTCGCACAGGCGTTCACCGTAATAACACCCGCTACTATCCACCCGAACTTGGTTTCATGAAACACCGGATTACGTTTTCCGAAATTTAAATGGCCGTTGCAAATCGTATCCCAAAACACGTCTGATCCAATAAGCAGGTCAATTTTATTGCCATTGTAAAACTCTGGATCTGCTAATTGTATATTATCAGGAATCTTAATTTGATCCTTAATAAACGTTTTGTTAGGTAAATTATCCGAATTTGATGTAAAACGAAACACGTAAGATTAGTTTGGAAGTTCGTATGCAATGAACGGAGTTTAACATTACATTTTGCTGTAATTTCTGAGGACGTATTATTAATACCTATAACGCTCAAGCTTGTTTTTTCTACATGAACGTTTAACCTATCACATATATCTGATGTAATATAACTAGACTGGCTACCGGAATCTAAAATAGCACGTACCGTCAGTGATCTTTTATTCGTGTGATTAACTATTTTCACAATTGCCGTAGACAATAGAACTTGTGAAATTGGATTTTGTGACGAAAGTGTATTTACATTCTGCTGTATATTTTCATTCCCTCCGTGCAAAAGTGTATGATGTTTAGGGTTACACCTTTTACACGGTCCAAACCTACAATCTTTTGCAGAATGTCCCGCTCTTAAGCAGTTCAAGCATAATTTAGAATCTTTAATAAATTGAGTACGGTTCTGAACTGACATTTCGTTAAACTTTTGACATTGATAGAGAAAATGATCAGCTTTACATAAAGAACAATTTGCTCTACGCGAAAATAAATTTGAACTGACTTTTGTGTGTTTTATCTCCGGCTTGTCTAACCTTTTCTGTTCAACGGTTTCTAATAAATCTGCTCGTTTTTTAAGAAATAGTTTCAGATTTTCTAATGACGGTAATTCTTCCGAATTTTGTGATTCCCATTCACGACTAGTAGCCGCATCTAATTTTATGCACACAATGTAAATTATTAATTGGTCTCAGTGGGATATCGATAATCCTAACTGTGACAGCGCGTGTAAATGTTTCGCAACCGTATCCGTAAGTTTACGTAATTTAGAAGAAGACTCTTTTGTAATTACTTCAATGTTGAATAAAGATTTAATGTGGTTGTTTACCAATAACCGTTTATTATCATATCTATTCTTTAAAACGTTCCATGCAACACCGTAATTTTCCGCCGTAAACTCCAATGATTTTATAACCTCAGCTGCTGAGGCCGTCAGAGACGCACGAAGATAGTGGTACTTCTGTATATTGTTTAAATGGGAATTGCTATGAATTAGTGATTCAAAGAGATCACGAAATTCTAACCACGCATCGTATGTTCCCCCGAATTTAGGAATGTCAATAGTAGGAAGACGAATTCCTGAAAATGTACCGTCTGTATTGTTTACCGCTTGATTGTTTTCCGTATTGGCAAGCCCGTTTCGAAACATAACCTTCGCTTTCGTAATTATTTCATAGTAATCGTTCTCGAATGCATCTCTTTCATCTGCTTCCGCTATTGTATCGTCCGTTTGCAATTCTATTTGCGTCTGAATTTCATCAAACGATTCGTATAATTTTTCGAATTTCACTAACCGTATTTCTAATTCCGCAATCGCATTTTCATTCGAAGAACGCATGGTAAATTCATTTAAGAATTTTCGAAAACAGGTAACACGCAATTTCAAGTTACCGCGCTTCCGTCGTAATAAACCTAACTCCGTATTTTCCGTTTGTAACATATTTAGAAAGGAAATAGGAACTTACGGTTAAAGGAAACGCCTATTTTCCAACGCAGTCTCGAATAATAGGTGTAAAGGTGTGAACCACGTGCTTCTCCCGCTTTTTGTCACTTTCGTTTTTTTCGTAACCACAAGGCTTCCTTCTTCGCTAGTGTCTTCTATTCGGCTCGAAGGACCATGTTATGGATTGAGTGGACTGTATTTTAGTTGTTTTTGTTCTTTATTAACTACGAAATATTACATATATTGATTACTATAAAATGGTCTACGTTGTCAGTAGTTTTTAGGTTATGTTCATCCTTGTTTCACAATCGTAAGCTATGCTAGGTTCTACTTTAACGACGCTTGCGCATCCTCGTGTGTTCAACTCTCTCGTTTCTTCGGTGCTCTTCGGTTCCTCTCGGTCGGCGCCAATTTCGAACACATGTGTCAGATCTTCCCAAAATTTATCTTTTCTCTCAGCTTTTTCGTTTTCATCAGGACCGTGGCTACAATTGTTTCCCAATGTGTCTTACATTGCAGCTCTATTAACAGTATTCTCTCACTAATTACCTCTCACCTAGTTACTAGTTCTTTCTTCTTCTTGTTAGTTTTTTGAGTTTCTGTCCTTGTTTTCCTGTCCGCTCTCAAGCAGTGCCCCTTTCTCTCTATCCCATCTAAATTCCCTTCCTTCAATTGTAATTCTTTGGTGTCCCATCTTTACTTTCTTTCCTCTTTTCTTTCTTTATCTCCCATTTGTTTAAGCTTCCTCTGTGTGTCTTGTTCGCCTTTTGTTAACTCGTTGTATATATATATTCTCTCCTTTATTGTGTCTAAGTTTACTCTTATTTTTCATCACTGCGTCTTTATCCCTAGCGCTTTCCAACTCCACCTTGTATACTGCCTCTCCCATCTTTATCACTTCTCTTATGTTTACATTTACCTGCATTGTGCTTTTCATAAAATTCTCTAGTCCTATCTTCGTATCATGCTTATCCTCCGTCGTTAGTTTCATTCCTATCATCACTACATTATTCTTTGATATTGTCTTCTCCATTTTGTACACTCTCTTTTTCATCTCTCATTTGTTTCCTCATTATCTCATTTTCTGTCTTCAATTTTTCATTCTCCCCTCTCAGCACTTTCAATTCTTCCTGGTACTCTTTCTGGTCTCTCTTTATTTCCTTCACGTCTCTCATCTGTTCTCTCATCATATTCACTAGCTCGCCTTCTCCATCTTTTTCTTTTTGTGGTGTTCTTTGTAATTTCTTGCTTTTCTTGAATATTTCGTAAGTCTCTCTACTTCTTTTTATTCCTATATCCCCCGATGTATCACTCTCCATATCTTTATTTCTTTGTTAACTTTTATTTAGCCCCTGTATATATATTTATACCCGCAAATTCTTCGCTATTTTCTATCTTATCGTCTTATATGTTATCTCACTTGCGCTTTCGCTTTTTGCTCAGGTTCGTTGTGACACCGCGTAACAAGCTGCCGGCCGGTCGTGCCGTCGGACCTTGGCTTTTATCGGTTTGTACGCTGCTATTTTGTTATCGCTAGTTTCACTATTTACACTACTATTTTTTTATCGTTATTTTCACTATTTACACTACTATTTCACTTTCTTTACGATCGCTGTTTGACTTCAACACTCGTAATTTGCCCCCGAATCGAGATTCACTACGGAGCACAAATGAAACGGCCGCACGCTCGCACTCTCAAACTGTGACATTGTTATTATTCATATTTTATAAGTCATCTTTTCCTGTACCCTTGCTGTGTTTTATTTTAAGCTTTTCACGGCGGTAGGAAGCCAGCAAACTTTTTTTGCAATTATCCACAGGAATGTCCATATCCCTGATTATTTTTAAATATTTTTAAACTCCTTTGTGTTCGTCAAAAAACCGCCAGGAGGCGGATTGCCACGAGCGGCTCGCGAGCATCTCTTTCGGCGTGCCAAAACACCGTCCACCGCTGCTTGTGTCATGGAGTGGACGGAAGAAATTGTGTTCAAGTTAATTGAAAACTATCGAGATCAAAATCGTATCTGGGATCCGAAGCACAAAGATCATTTCAAGAAAAATTTAAAGGAAGACAGCTGGAGAAAGATAAGCAGGGACATGGACATTTCTGTGGATAATTGCAAAAAAAGTTTGCTGGCTTCCTACGGCCGTGATAAGTCTAAAATAAAAAACAGCATGGGTACAGGAAAAGGTGACTTATAAAATATGAATAATAACAATGTCACATACATTCAACCCTACGCCGTCATCCTGTAATTTCGCTGCTTCCGCGGTGGACGGGGTTGAAGACGAATGTGAAAGTAAAATTTCGCTTCGCACAAGATCGTTGTAGTGCGATCGCGGAGAATTAAACTCTTGAAAAAATTTTGAATTTTTATATTCACTTATAAGTCGTATACACTCTTTCTGACTACAACATTCACTTACGTATAAGTATGTACATGGTTTATAATTGAAGATTGTAGGTACGGATACCTTATTAATTAATTCACAAATGTTATTCTCCTTTATTTTATCGGTACGATTTCTATTCAATTTTTCCTGGAAGAGACGAAATTTACGAAAGTAGGTGGTTTGCCTTCGAAGGTTTAAAATTTTTAGAGAATAGGGATGTGCACCGAAAAGAATTAACACGGTGAGTACATTTAAGGTATTCAAGTATATTTATTTTGCCACTCCAGACGTCCTTAAAATAATCAGCTAATTCGATCTTGATTTTTTGGCAATAATTTTTAGACCTTCGGGCGATATTCGTTAAAGGTAACAGAGACGTCGTTTTTCCCTAAATCCTCCACGACTCCTCACTTAAAACTCCATTCACTTTGTGGTCTAACGTGCTGGGAGGTGTGTACAAATTTGGCGAATGCAACCTTAAATAATTATGTAACAAGATGACGGTCATAACTATCCATTCCGCTGTATCTGGCTTCAAAAGCATTGGTTTCCTTAAAACTCGAAACACTGCACTTGAAATACCGAAGGCGTTTTCGACTACTCGACGACCCCTACTTAAACGATAGTTGAACATCCTCTCAGGAGTCCCTCTAGCAAAGTCTCCAGGGTATGCTCGCTTTGAAAACTCTTCCATCCGAAATTCTCCCTTGGCATCCGATGTCAGCAAAAATGTAGTTACAATTCCCATCCACTAATGCAACAAGCACAATACTGAAGGTGGATTTGTAATTGAAGAATTCAGTTCCCGAGTTCAATGGTGCTTGCAGAACAACGTGCTTTTCGTCAATCGCACTAACACAGTGAGGCAGATTCCAAAGTGTTTGTAATGTCCTGCTAACTTCTTCCCAAGCTGTAGGAGTTGTGGGAAGCTGGAATAGAAATTATATTCATACACTAAATGAAAATACTAGAAGCGAAATTTGATTCATTTGATTGAATTATTAATTTTATTTCAAGTCCTATCTCGCAACAAAACAGAATCCTTATTGGATAATGAAACGAAAACTGCTGTCCGAACCAAATCATTCATACAAAATTGAATTCAAAAGAAAATATTACCTTATTATATTGTACTATTTCATGAAATTATTTGTTAATTCACAGGAGATGAATGAGATACCTGACATTGAAGATAACGTCGAGACAGCAGTCATGGCTTTTGAAGAAAGGGAACAAGAGGTCATACAAAGGGAACACGAGACAGAAGCGTCGTCTTGTACTTCTAAAACTACAAAACGAGCAAAGGTAAAAGGAGATGAAACAGATGGATCGATGATAAAAAGTGCGTTTGGCATATTGCAAACTGCTGCCAAGAAGTTGGAGAAAAAGCCCTCTCAATCGAATGAAATCGATACGTTTTTCACATACGTCGCAACTAAAGTAAAGAAATACTCCTCGGAGACCCAGAAAAGGGTTCAGCATGCAATATTTCAGGTACCCATGGATGCTGATAGAGGAGTGTTTGATTGGCCTCCTGCAAATAATACATACCCCAGCAACTGGCAAAGTTATCCTGCTCCCTTCGTACCTTATGAGGAACCATATACCTCGCAACCACCTCAAACGATACCTCCCCTATCTTCGATTCATCACACTTTTTGGACAACTCCGCTCAACTATCTCCTGCTCCATCGAACATTTCGGAAACGTTGGACGACTTTATTTAATGTGCCTTGTTGTTTAACTATTGTTATGTCGCATTTGTGATATTAAAAACGATCTCTGAAGAAAGTAAGTAGTAAATCTGTTACCTTGATATATCCCTGTAATTCCTTTGCAAGTGCCACGCAGACTTGTGCTACTATGTCTCCAATAGACTGCTTCGAAATCCTGAACAGGTACTGGAGACTGGTATATGAATCTCCCGTGGCGAGGAATCGAATTGTTACTGCTAACCTAGAACAATTAATTTGATAAATAACATATCTAACATACATAAAGAAATAAAATTTGTAAACTCGATCAACATTGTGTACTAGCACAAACGGTATAAACTACTTACCTGTCTGCAGCGGAAATTGGAGTGCGAAAATAGGTTTCCTGTTTGGAAATGTAGGCTCCAGTCTTTTGCAGTAGATTCTCAAAATCAGTGGGCGACATTCGCGTGAAATTCTTATATTAGCCACTTATTTGTTGTGACTTCAAGTGCATCATAAGCTCCGTACCAGCGCGTTTCTTGTACAAATCAGTATGCCACCAACGGCGTTGCTTCCTCTTCTTTTCACATAAACCAGCTATCACTAAAACGGCACCACTCACCATAAAAATCGCGCCGTTTTCCTCGCGTGAAGATATGGTTACAAGTGCGTATAAGCACCGGTGGATGACGTACTACTGCTCGAGCTTGTGAAAATAATTTCAACGAGCGGTTCGCGGGATGCTCGCGTGAAGCTCGGGCTCGGCTCGGCTCGGCTCGGCTCGGCTCGGCTCGGCTCGGCTCGGCTCGAATATGTCTACGCAGCTTTACGTTGCAATATCGTCGAGTCATTTTGTCTACTCGTAAATAAATACGTATGTATATTTCTCGTATGTATAATTGAATACTAAATTAAACTGTGGTGTCAAGTCTAATCTATTCTAATATAGGGCTAGAAATAAAAGGACGGGGAAGCTGAGGGAAACTTACTTACTGGGTTTTCTTTTTGGATATGTATTTTTAAATAAAACATACACAAACGGAAGACACAGCTATTTATTCCTTTTTACACCTTGACATATATCACCCGTCATTATTTACCAGGCGTCTCTGTTTTAATAACAAACGTCTGAATTGCACACTTCACATCCCACTTCATTACAAGAAGCTCACATATATGTATTGTATACGTCAATGGTATTGATTCTGGATTTGCCGGTGTTCTCGTAATGCTCGTCGACAAATCGTTTTATTGTTTGCAATCTCTTTATGGATGTAACATCAAACTTCTACTCCATGTCCGGCTCGTATCGAAAGACCACTTTGTTTAGTCTTGCAGTTATAAGAAGAAAAAAACTCTCGATTTTTGTTGACTTTTTACTCGTTTTATTATTTATTTACCACCGTTACCATGGCTGGTACATTCTAGCCATCTTGTATTTTTTTAATACACACAATATTTGCAATATATATACTTATGATACGTAACAATAATAACAATTTGGCAATACAATTTTATAAAGGCTGTTAACTATTTTCACGAAACAAAACACGCATAAAAATATGATACACTAATTCAATGGAATCATGCGGATTAAAATGGCACTCGATATCACAAAAATGAAAAAAAGTATGTAGGTTATTAAAGACTGTGCATCGTTGTATCATGGTTTTCCGCAGTAACCATCAATGTAGTTTCTGCGCGATTTTGCGACGGATTAATTCCTTGATAACGTGGCTCAGAATATTCGTATGTGAACTGATCGAGATGATTATTAAAAAAAAAACAAAAATCGTCGCTCGCTGTCGCTACCTAACGCGCACTCAGCGCGGCGACGGACAGAGCAGCGCAGCGCCGCAACCAGAATTCCCTGCTGAGAGGTGGCTGCCGGTCGCGGCGCTGCTCTCAAGTGCGCGTCAGCCCATTTGAATACATGTATTTGATTCGGGTCGCTGATGTGCGCGTTGGACTTAATAAATATCTGTAATAATTAGTGATAGGTAATACCTACAGAAAAAGAGCTCGATAAATGAATACAAATTCAGATCCGCACACTAAACAACTTTTCTTAATAATTCTTTTTCGTGTCGTTGTTCCTTTTTCAGAGTGCTGAATGCAAAAATTAAAGTGTTTGTACATGGGGTAAAAGTCGGTATTTTCGAAGTTCTTTATTTGGTATTTGTAAAACGTACAATTTACTTTCAATTTAGAATTAAGTTTGAATTGTGTTCTTATTTTTCTTTGGATTTATTTTAATCATAGCGATTAAAAGTGCCTTAAGCCCAACGCGCATTAGAGCGACGCGTAGAGCAGCGCAGAGCCGCGACCAGAATCAAATACATGTATTCAAATGGACTAACGCGCACTTGAGAGCAGCGCAGCGCGGAGCAGCGCCGCAACCGGCAGCAACTTCCCAGCTGGGATTTCTGGTCGCGGCGCTGCGCTGCTCTGCCCATCGCCGCGCTCAAGTGCGCGTTAGGTAGCAATAGCGAGTGCGATTTTTCGTTTTTTTTTTTAATAATCAATCAGTTCACATGCGAATATTCTGAGCCGCGCTATCAAGCAATTAATCCGTCGCAAAATTGCGCAGAAAGTACATTGATGGTTACTACAGAGAACCATGATACAACGATGTAGTCCTTAATAACCTTGTAGTGGAATTATCTAATGTATGTATGAATGTCAAAGCAAGGACAGAAAAGATGACACAGTATTCAGAGCGCGATGCCACCCGCTTCGTAATTCAACCAACAGGACACAAAGACAAAAAATTACAACGTAAAATGAAAAGAAGAAGAATGTGGATACATCCCAGTTTATTAATGAGAAAAGAAGAAGGCGAATATCACACTTTATATCGCCATTTGATGGATATCGTCGAATTATTATAGAATGGACTCAGGAACAGTTGAAGTGATTTTGAAAAAAATGAGTGCAAAATTTCAAAAACAAACACTTCTTTTCGTGAGGCGATTTCTCCACGTGAAAAACTTATGGTTTGTTTAAGGTAAATAATAATACTGTTACGGATTGTACTATTTTATTTTACTAAATTTAACTTGTAGAAGTTGGCATGTCTGGAGATGGGGAGAGAGGAGGGAGGGGAGAGAAAAATCGAGACAGAATGTGAGAGATTGTAAAAGAGTACACAATAAAAACCTATCAAAACAAGTCTAAAACAATTAACTTACAGCAAGCAACAATAACCAATGGTCCTTCGAGGAAGATACAGCGACAATTAGGATTATAGATGCAAGAAGAAATCGTACAAGTACAGGAAAAGCGAAAGAAAAACGAAGAAACGAGAAAGAAAAGTGAATGACAGCCGGCCATTGCATTCCCAACGGCGAATATCAATTTCAAGTAAGCAAGTACATAGATGTAGAAGCGCGGTGAGTTTATCCATTTTAATTTCCTTAATAAAATCCTGTTGCTTTCATCTCAAACACAAGTCTATGTACAAACAATAAAATAAAAATGTCACAAAATGATGAGTTGGTCAAATTAAGATGTAAGAGGGGCGGTATAAAAGCGGGTTACTGAATTCACGAAGTTTATACAGGAAAAGAGTAAAGTAGATATTGAAATAAACAAAACTTTATTATCTAGAATAGAAATAAGATTCAATAAAATATCAGGCTTGTACAATGAATTCTCTCTTGTACAAGATGAGATAGACACTACAGAAGCATTAACCGATGCTGATGACGGTGAAATGCAAACGTTTGAAGCGGGTTATTTCTCCGTGATGGCGAATGCACAAGTGTTGAT
Organism: Chrysina gloriosa; assembly: GCA_038088585.1. Classification (NCBI taxonomy): domain Eukaryota; kingdom Metazoa; phylum Arthropoda; class Insecta; order Coleoptera; family Scarabaeidae; genus Chrysina; species Chrysina gloriosa. Next base: position 32,928,163 of record CM076089.1, read on the forward strand.
AGATGATATTAAAGAAAGGTTAGGGAAAGACGAATCAGTAGCAAGTTTAGTTAGTACTAATATACAAGGAAATACCTCCGATAATTTTAATGCAACAATGTTGAAGTTACCGGTAATGCACTTACCTAAATTCACGGGCAAGTATACTGAGTGGTTGGAATTTCGCGATGCATTTGAAAGTATAATTCACGAATCACAATTAACTAAATCACAAAAATTCTTTTACTTAAAAACATCACTCGAAGGTGATGTCGCTAAAATAATTAGTTCAATGCCAGGTACAGCCGACAATTATGATACGGCGTGGAATTTATTATGTGATCGTTTTGACAATAGAAAACTCTTAGCAAAAAATCATTTTCGCGAACTATTTGAGCTACCAACGATTAAAAAAGAATCATCGCAACAATTGCGTGCAATAGTCGATACGATTACTCAACATTTGCGATCTTTAAAGTCACTGGGTTTGCCTGTAGAAAATTGGGACGTTATCATAATTCACTTGGTAACAAGCAAACTTGATTTAGTATCGCAACGCGAAGGGGAAACTACAAAATTTACAAGCGAATTCCCAACTTTACAGGATTTAAAGCATTTTTATTGGAAAAGGCAACAATACTGGACAATATCAGTATGGATGTTCAGGTGAATAAGGATTGTAAAGTGTCGCGTGATTTTAGTAAATACAAAAATAAGTCATTTTATTCGGGCAATATCGAGTGCTACAATTGTAAAGGTGCTCACACAATCTATGAATGTAAAGATTTCATTTCTTTTTCTGTCAATAACAAAATCAATAAAGTCAAAGAGTTGAAATTATGTCAGAATTGTCTACGACCTGGCCACATGGCAAAACAATGCAATTCCAGTAAATGTAGGCGGTGTGGAGGCAAGCATAACACATTGCTTCATACAGAGGGAAAAAACGGGGCTTTAGACAACGAACAACCGTCTAGTTCAAACGCGATTACTTTGACAAACACCGCTCAGATGAATCACACACTTCTATCTACAGCTATAATAAATATACAGGATAAACAAAATAGTATTCACAAGGGAAGGGTTTTGTTTGATTCTGGGTCGCAGAGTAATTTTATTACTGAATATCTAGTGAGGCAATTAAAATTGAGCACTACTCCAATAAAAATGTCTGTCAGTGGAATCACGAATTGTATCACGAACATAAAGGGTAAATGTAGGATTAAATGCAAATCGCAATACAGTCAATATACATTTGACATCGATTGCCTGATTGTGCCAGAAATCAGTGAATGCTTACCACAGGTTGGGTTTGACATATCTTCGTGGGACATACCATCTAATATTCAGTTGGCAGATCCTAATCTTGGCACTCCTAGTCCGGTTGACATTTTGCTGGTGTAAATATATTTTGGGAACTATTGCAGATAGGGCGTATTAATTTGAGTCCTAACAAACCTATTATGCAAAGAAGAAAACTAGGCTGGATTGTAGCTGGTTCGGTTGGGGATATATCTAATTATATCAAAACAAACTGCCACTTTAATAAGAATTTAGATATCCAGGAACAACTGGCCAAATTTTGGGATATTGAAGAATGACCAACAAGTAAACCATGGTCAGAGGAGGAACGCAAATGCGAAACATATTTTGTAGACAATCTTCAACGTGAGTCTGCAGGAAGATTCGTGGTTTCAATCCCATTCAAGAATTCGGTTGAGGAGTTGGGTGACTCCAAAACAGGAGCTCTTAAGCGCTTCTAAACGCAGATTGCAAAATAACCCACAATTGAAACAAGATTATTGTAAATTCATGCGTGAGTTTGAAGATCTAGGACACATGTCCAGACTTGCTCATGAAGATGATAATATTTCATATTTCTTGCCACACCACGGTGTAGTCAATGAAGTCAGCTTAACTAAGAAATTAAGAGTAGTTTTTGATGGTTCGCATCCAAGTAGTTCAGGTCTATCATTGAATAACTTACAAATGGTGGGACCTACGATTCAGAGTGATCTTCTATAGATTCTACTACGGTTTCGACAACATTCTATAGCCATTTCTGCCGATATCGAGAAAATGT